>BSBK01008363.1:0-240000 GCA_027943335.1 Chamaecyparis obtusa | reverse complement strand
GAAAAGAACATAAAATATCATCATACTATAAAATAAAGGTCAAGGCTCTAGGATACCACCTAAGTGATTGTCATCACACAACCTGTGTATTGGAATCCTCCCCGGCAACCATGTAACCTTGGTCCCCCCTTTATGAATAGGGATCCACCCTAGCAGTTATCCCTGGTCCCGGTACTCCAATCAAGTCTGTGTGGCCATTAATATGTTTTCTTTCATTATCTTTTAAATCCCCCCTTCCCAGGTTAATTTTTAAGGTTATCACTTTTTACAAACCCACCCATAGGGTCATCTGGAAACCACTTTAGGGTTCCAACACCTATGGTGAGCCACTCTCTTAAGGTTCTTATTCCCTTACCCCATCACAAGCCACAAATACAAAATGACACTTCCAAGTCCCGATTCATAGGTTTAAGAGACTCCCCTGTGCACTCAGGCCCTCAGAACAAGTCCTAACCATATCCATATACATAACAAGAAACTATTGGAAGAAGGTCTAACACAAGACATCACAAAAGAAATCATAAAAATTACCACATGCCCAAGTAAAACTTTCCCAAGGCTCATTTATAGGTCAAAGGCACCCTCCCATGCACAGAAGCCACCGAGACAAGTCCTAACCTCATAAACTAAACTCAAGTATAAGACAAGTGCAACCACATCATAAATAAACCATATAACCTTAACAAAGCAAGTAACAAATATTCATAACTGATACAAACTTCCGCATACCTAAAAAGAAACAACACCCATCTATGGAAATCTCATGATCCTAAAACTTGGCTAAGTCCGAATTTTTAAGAAATCTCAAAATTAGAAGTTGCATCTTAACTCCTATGAATTTGGAACCTATCTCAATCATCTTAGAAAGTACTTGAACCCTTTATACAAGTATAACTTAAAGTATAACTTAAAGTACGTAAACTTATACTTAAATGTTATAATTGTATAAAGCCTGAATCATATTTTCATCAGTTTACACTAGCTCTGTCAGTTGACACTACCTTCATCGGTTCACACTGGATTGGTCAGTTAATACTGCATTTGTTGGTTGACTCTAGACTAGTCGGTTAACACAGGACTCGTCAGTTATTACTGCATTGGTTGGTTAACACTGAACTGGTCGGTTAACACTATAGTGGTCAGTTAACACTAAACCAACCTAGCTCAGTGAACACTAAACTGGCCTAGCTCAGTTAATACTAGACCGACTAGGCTCGGTTAATACTAAACTGATAGAAACTATGGAATACAACTGTCAACTATGACTTGCGAGTAAAACTGGGCATAATGGGGCCTGTGGTTGCCTAATCTAAGCATGACCCATTTGAGATCTCCAAGTTTCCCTTTAGAAACAATTCATCAATCTATCCTATCAATCTAATAAATATGATCTAGATCTGGACAAAGAAAACTGGTGCTAAAATAGATATGAATTTGTAGGTTTGAAACAGAAGTTATAAAGTCTCAAAGAACTCGTGGACATTCTAGATAAGAAAGGAGATACAAGGGAAATGCTAAGGACCCTACAACCTCCTACAAATGCAGAAATAATCATATACATACCATCATGGAAAAATATTTAAACATAATCCTAAACTCCAAATCACTAATACAGGCACAACATATATAGATATGCAGAACATAATCATTCTGTAATTTATAGAGATAATACAACATAGAGAGCACATATTCATACACAAAGAGGAAGAATGGAGATTCTTCCCAGCTTTAGACCCTACCTTGGGTCCTGCGGAGAAATCCTCTTCCCTTGACTAGAGAATCCCTGCAAAACTTCAACCCTTAAGTAGGTATCTCTCTAGAAATCTTCCTCTAGCAACCAATTCCAAGCAACCCTCACACAGATAAACTTCACCAACCAGAAACTCTCAACTCACATCAACTATCACCAAAACTTTTTGGAGAAACAATTACAGACCACTCAAAAGGAACAAATCTTCCAAAAATTAACATCCTCCCGTAAAGCAACTCCTCCAACTTCCTTAGTTGGTTGGAGGAACAACCAAATAATCTCCCGTAAAGACTTAATCAAGGTTTTTAATAAATTTAATTAAAATACCTTTTAAATGAAAGTATAACAAGAAAAACAAATAAATACCTTTCAAGAACAACCATAGCACAATAGAAAAGCAAGTGGCCTAACTTCTAGGAGGTCTCGACTTCAACTCCCTCCTAGATAGCCAATATTACTACAAAGGACATTTTCCTTTTTATTATTATTATTTTACTTTTTATTTAATACATTTATCAAATATACTTTATTTAACTCACTTTATTTACTTATTATGAACACAATTAATGAAAACATACAATTATTATTATTATTTATATAAGCATGGATATATGCGTGTGCACCCACATATACACATACCTATATAAAATACAAACAATTATAACATATTTATAATTATTATACAAAAAAAATTAATTCTAACTCATAACACACACTCAGACCAACATCAAATCAAGTCCATAACATAAACTGCACTCTACTTCCCAAACTAGGATAACTTCCTAAACAAAATTCTAAGTCCACGAGTAACCTTGAGAATATCTTGGTTAAATCTCCACACATCAACAGTTCAAGGATTTTGAAGGCACGTTCAGACCTGTGTAGCCAGGTGGAGAGGATGCCTGGTACCTGCATCTTGCATCACCAACTGATATGCATATACAAATATATAATCGTAAACAAATAGTGGCAAACAAGGAGGGAGAGTGCGACATCATGTGGACCTCCCATAGGAGTAACTATGACTGTCCCTCCTCATCCTACACTCACAACAACTAGTGAACATCAAACCATAATAGGGTCAGTAGGGTTAGATCATAATATAAACATTATCATAACACAAATCAATGTAAAACATTTTATTGATAGTTCATTTCTAGCCATTCATCATTAAAATCATAACTCATTTAATTTTTCCAAATAAACTGCAGTAACCAAATATCTATGCTCAAATGACTCATAAAATGTTAACTAAACAATAATCATAGTCCATCATAAAATCCAAAGTGTCAAAGCAAAAGTCCTGTCAGTCTAATATAAGAAGATGCTAGGGTGGGCCTTACACCACTTATGAGGATCATATATATAATTCATAAATCCTACCATATAATCAAACATTTCTCCTTTCAATAATTGTGTACTATAATCCTTTTTATTACAAAACATTTGGGACATAGGTCCTTTACCCAAGGGTTTCCTCTAGCTAAGCACATTCTCCTTATCGACACATTGATTTTCCCTTATGCAATTTAGCCTTTTAAATATACTTCTTGAGAAAGAAGGGAGAGACACATCTCATTCAACAATAGATTTAATTTCTTACTTGAGAGGGTATGTAAAAGAGAGATTCTTATTAATCTTTCCATATTTTAAAATATCAGATATTACCTAAGTTCAACATGTTATCTCTATTTTCAAGAAAATATAAGTTCATAAATCCCTAAGTTCTTGAGGAAGGATCAAAGATACATTTACTAGACATATTTTAAAACCATCCAATATTGCAATCCTTTTTGTCCTATAAACCTAATCATCCCTTGTTCCCAACCCTAAGTACAAAATGAATCAAATCTATCTTGAGATTTTATATTACTACCTTTAAATAATCAAGTATAACAAATCATGACGATGTTATCTAATATTTATAGGAAAGTAGAGTATATAAATTTTTAAAATATTTTGGCATTCATTCATAGTAATCATCATGAAATCAGGAATTAAGATCAACAACTTTCCTTACAATTCTATAACATTTCTTAGAACAAGGATACAAATACAACACTCAAGTATCAAGAATTCTTGACCATCTATTTCAACCATATGAATCTTATAATTAAAAACATAAATAATCATTTCATATAATCCTTTCTTTCAAGATATTATGGTAGAAATATAGAAAACATAGATTTTATGTCTAGTTCTCAAGTTTATTAACATAAAGAAAACTTAAAAAGAAGACACACAATGTATTCAAGTTTGGTAGGCCGAAAGAAAACATCAGACAAAGAAACACAATAGACTCAAGTATTACGAGTAGGTCAAGTATGATTCCCAAGGTTCCTTGTAGAACAACCTGGGGCTTATATTCTATCCTATCATAATGGTCAGAATATGTTGCCTCCTCAGGGATAATTTTTCTTTCAATGGGTTCTAGCTTTAGCAAAATCATTTATCAGAGTTGTCTAATTTGAGACCTCTCTAAAGCATTACTCATAATTTGTTCTCCCACATATTCCCATGGAAAATTTCTTTGTGGGATGATGAGGGAGAATGTTGAGCTCACTCCTAAGAGCCTTTATGATGTTGGAAATCATCTTGGAAGAGTGTTACAACCTAAGTATAGGTATAGAGTTGACATAAATTAATAAGAAGAAGAAGAGACTAAGTTAAATGCAAATAGACCCTAGAGCTCCCAGTGTAGCAACCTAGGGCTCTGATACCAAATGTAATGTTCCTGGCAGGGAACCCATAAGGAATCAGGTCTATGACCTAAAATTACAACTAACAATTTATTTTTTAACATTCTAACATATCATCATTACCATTCACAAGTACATTCCTTAAGGTTCCCTTAATGAACTCAATTACCATTATCAAGTATTTCATTTTATTACTTAATCTAATAAACTCTAATTACATTTCACATCAAAACTGATTACATTAATGAGATAGTTTAATTAGTTTTCTTTACCAAACTAACATAGAATTTACTTTTAGAAGTGAAACAAGCACACATTACTTATCTCATCCACTAAGTACATTTATTCTTTCATATTTATTTACTCCTTAATCTTATCTATGATCAACTCAATTGCACCATCAAAACTCGATTAATCTTTTCCATTAAGAGTCCTCACTTTCTATATTCATTTCAAGATAATAAAAGAAACAACGTAAAGTAATTTACCATATATTGATAACAAACATAAACCATTTAATGAATCACTTTTTCCATAAGTTTAACTTCCACAAATAATCATCTATAACCTTGTATAAGTCTAGTTAAGAATTGATATTAAAACCTTGTTTGAATAATCACACATTGCTCACATTGAACTACGCATTTAAGAAGTCACATCTCATTACTACTTTCAATAACATACATGTTTCCTTTCCCTTATTATTTCACCTAGAGATACCCTTCAACCCTTAGCATATCTTTTCACTATTCCATATATCAAACTGAGTCTTCTTTTAAAGAGGTTTACATCCATAAGTACTTGCATCACAAAGGTTCTCATAGGACCATTACTTCCAATTTTCAATTATGATTCACAAGAGATATAAGGTAGGAATTACTCATTGATTTAACCATATTCAATCCCATTTTTAGATTCATAATTCTACCCATCACATATACTTAACTATTTCTTACAATTTCCTTTTACAAACATAATTATAGCTATTGCACATTGCCCGAAGGCATATAGAAAGATAATTACATCAAGTTTACCAAAGATCACCATACATCTTTACATCTTGATAACAAAGGATACAAATACATGATACAAGAACAAAATCTTCACCACTGAACAACTCAGAATCCAAGCTGCGAAACAAGCTATGAACAATACCTTGAAAGAGATTTGCCACCCAACCATGTGAAACTGATAAAGTTCCACCCCCCATGCTAGGAGATAGAACCAAGGTAGTCTCAAGACCTTAAGTCAATCTATGTCTCAAATACCAATAAATCCAAGACTCAAAATAAATAGAATAAGGCACATAAAAATATTATCATATTAACACCAAGGTTAAGGTTCTAGGAGACCACCTAAGTGAGTGTCATCACACAACCTATGTATTGGGATCCACCCTGGCAACCATGTAACACAAGTCCCCCCTTTATGAATAGGGATCCACCCTGGCAGTTATCCTTGGTCCCAGTACTCCAATCAGGTCTGTGTGGCTATTATTATGTTTTGTTTCATTATCTTTTGAATCCCCCCTTCCCAGGTTAATTTTTAAGGTTATCACTTTTTACCAACCCACCCATAGGATCATTTGGCAACCACTTTAGGGTTCCAACACCTGTGGTGAGCCACTCACTTATGGTTCCTCTTCCATTACCCCATCACAATCCAAATACACAAAATAACACTTCCATGTCTCGACTCATAGGTTTTGGAAACTCCCCTACACACTCAAGCCCTTAGAGCGAGTCAGAACCTTAGCCATTTACATAATAGGAAACATTGGAAGGATGTCTATCACAAGACACTTCAAAGCATAGCATAGAAATTTCCACATGTATAAATACAACTTTCCATGGCTTATTTATAGGTCTAGGGAACCTTCACGTGCACACAGGCCACTAAGATGAGTACTAGCCTCATAAACAAAGCTCAAGTTTATGCCAAGTGCAGAACACCACATTACATCAACAAAACCAGTAATGAACATACATAGGAGATAAAAAAATTTCTCATATTTATTAACACAACATTATGATAAACTTAAATAAATAAAATGAACAGTAAGAGAGGTACAAAGATGCAGACATAGACTAGGATCAAGGTTGGAAGATACAGACCAAACCCCAAGCCAAACAATTATCCAACACTGAAATCCATGACTCTAAAGTTTCCAAAATAGGTCCAAGTAGAAAATAAAAGTAATATAAATTATAAATTAATAAATATTTATGGGGAAAATATTGTACTATACACTTATGAACTTGAAGGGATCTATGCATGACTATTTTAGAAACATTTATATGACTATGATAAAAATATAGTCTCAATGCGGTAAACATAACATTTTTTTGAACTGTTAGATCTTCCTAATTTTGATATATGTTGGATAAAACCCAATTCCTCATAGTCTCAGTAGAGTGATTTGCAAACTAATGTCTGGAGCAAAAGTTATTAATAATATAGTACGGGTATATAAAAACAAACTAGAATACTTTATCTATTTTCGATTAACATATATATATATATATATATATATATATATATATATATATATATATATATATATATATATATATATATATATATATATATATATATATTTATTTATTTATTTATCATCCTATTTACAAATTATTTCATAACATAAAATTTAAAGATCATATTAATAATATATATATTTAATAACATACACCCATATGCACAAATAAATATACAAAATTATAATCCTAAAATTAATTATAGACTTCCATGAAGAATTTTGACAAAGACAATAAACTATGTCATTAAACTTCCTCCACACAGTATGTTTTTTAACAATATTTAATTCATAACATATATAACGAAAAAAATATTGAAATATCATAAAAACACACTATTGATTTCTAGAATACACACAAGCACCCACAAATACACATAGGCAAGAAGGTGATTCTTCTTAGATCCAGATCCTACCTGGAGTCCTATTCAAGGAAAACACATAACACACACAGAAACCAACTATCCTAACTTCTAGGAGGTCTCGAGTTCAACTCCCTCCTAGGTAGCTAGTTTTACTACAAAGAGCTTTTATTTATTATCTCTTTTATTATTACTATTATTTCACTTTTTATTTAATACACTTCATTAAATACACTTTATTTAATTATAATAGAGAACATACCATTTAATCAATAAAAACATACAAATATTATTATTTATATAAGCATGGGTATATGCGTGTGCACCCACATATACACATGCCTATATAACATACAATCAATTATAACATAAATATAAAATAAATAATAAATATATATATATATATATATATATATATATATATATATATATATATATATATATATATATATATATATATATATATATATATATATATATATATATATATAAGGACAATCTCTAACTCACAACATAAATCTCAGATCAACATCGAATCACAAATCACAAAACCACATCACTTACTATATTCAAATCCCCTACCTAGGGTAACCTCCTAACAAAAATCTAAGTCCACGGGTAATCTTGAGAGTAATCTTGGTAATATCTCCACACAACAACAGTTCGAGGATTTTGAAGGCACGCTCAGACCTGTGTAGCCAGGTGGAGACAATGTCTGGTACCTACATCCTGCATCACCAACCAACATGCATATATATATATATATATATATATATATATATATATATATATATATATATATATATACAGGTCTGTGCAAGATCATGAGGGGCCAAAAAGTGGTGATCTGAAAAATATTCACTTTTCACTCGTCCAAAAGTGCATGAAAGTGCTTATTGACTTTTTAGTAGGCCTGGGTGTCAGTACACCTGGGAAAAGCTACCACCAAAGCACATATCTAATCGGGTACCTGATAACTGTGGCATATATCCGACATCTGTGAGACCTATTCTTCATTTCCTAGCGCGATTTCTTCAAGTTTCTAACCACATTTTTCTAATACCCGATATATTTTCGGATACCTGATATTGGAAACCCCAAATTCGACTCCAAGCATATTCGGTAAGTAGTTAATTGCATATTTTTATTAATTTATTTCATTTTCATTATAAATGTAGCATTTTTGTTAGGATTAACAAGGCAGAAATAACAATTATGTGCAAATATAACTAATATCAGAAAATAATAAACCACACAGAATAGAACACAAGACACACAGATTTAATGTGGTTCACCCAATCCCTGGGCTACGTCCACCAACAGCAAGTCCAATATTATTATTATCCAGTGATTACAACCTGATTACAATCCGTAATCCCTTACAGCCCAATTTTGTCGCAAGTACTAAAATCATACATAATGAAAATCCCTAACCCTAAGCCATATTATACAATATTTTCCCGCTTTAGGGTTAGAATGAGTTATAAGTAGTCAGCCCAAATAACCAAAAAAAGTAGTCGGCCTCAAAAAAAATTTCCTGGATAGTACTTTCTTGATTAGTCACCATAAGCTAACAATCTCCCACTTGGTGACTGATCAGTATCCACACTATACTAAAAAACCTCCCACTTGGAGACTGATCCTGTAGCAATACCGCTACCCACATGAGGCTCCCACTGGATTGAACCACCTTGGACTCAGCTGTTCCTTTATTTTGTTCAGTCTAGAAGACCAACTGAAGCTGAACATGAGTTCAACTTCTCCCTTGTTACTACCTTTGTAAACATATCTGCTGGATTATCATCAGTATGAATCTTTTTCAGCCTTAACTGTCCATCATCCAAAACTGATCGAATGAAATGGTACCGCAACTGTATGTGTTTTCTCTTTGAGTGCAAAGCAGAATTCTTTGCAAGATGAATGGCACTTTGGCTATCTATATGTAGAAAATTATCGTTTTGTGGATGTTCCAATTCTTCCATGAAGAATTGAAGCCATATCATCTCCTTGGCTGCCTCTGTAGCAGCAACATACTCTGCCTCTGTAGTGGATAAAGCAACCACCTTTTGTAGTCGAGAAATCCAACTCACTGCTGTCCCACCAATAGTAAATATATAACCTGTAGTACTCCGCCTGCTATCTATATCTCCTGCCAAATCTGAGTCAACATAGCCTTGTACAGTAGTAGTAGAACCCCCAAAGTGTAAACACTTACTAGATGTGCCTCTCAAATATCTGAGAATCCATTTGACTGCATTCCAATGCTCAAGACCAGGGTTACTCATATAACGGCTAACGACTCCCACTGCGTGTGCAATATCTGGCCTAGTACAGACCATAGCATACATTAAGCTCCCTATAGCTGAAGCATAAGGTACCTTAGACATTTTAGTCTCTTCTTCTGGTGTCTTGGGACACATATCCTTAGTCAATTTCAAATGACTAGGCAAAGGTGTGCTGACAGCTTTGGCATTTTCCATAGAGAAACGTTGCAACACCTTCTCAATATAATCAGCCTGAGATAGAGACAATTTCCTATTTTTCCTATCTCTACAAATTTTCATACCAAGGATTTGTTTTTCTGCCCCCAAATCCTTCATAGCAAAAGATTTTGCTAACTGTTGTTTCAACCCCTTAATGTGATTCATGTTAGACCCAGCTACAAGCATATCATCAACATATAAACATAAAATAATGTAGCTATCATCATCCAACCTCTTAAAATAAACACAATGGTCAGAATGACACCAACTATATCCATGCCCATTCATAAAAGTGTCAAATTTAATATACCATTGCCGAGGTGCTTGCTTCAAGCCATATAAACTTTTCTGCAATCTGCACACCAAATTCTCCTTACCCTTGACCTCAAATCCTTGTGGCTGAACCATATATATTTCTTCATCCAAATCACCATGAAGAAAGGCTATTTTAACATCAAGCTGCTCTAAATGCAAATCTTCAGTAGCCACAATACTTAAAACAGTATGAATAGAAGTCATTTTAACAACTGGAGAAAATATCTCATCAAAATCAATACCATGTTTCTGTGCAAATCCTTTTACGACTAATCTGGCTTTAAATCTTTTCATACCTCCATCCTCTTCTTTGATCCTGTAAACCCATTTATTCTGTAAAGCCCTTTTACCTACAGGTAACTTACATAAATCCCATGTTTGATTTTTCAGCAGAGAGTCTATTTCATCTGTCATTGCAGACTCCCACTGAAGCTTTGTATCCACCTGCATAGCTTCATTATAACATTCAGGTTCACCAGCATCTGTTAACAGAATAGAATACAAAGATGGAGAAAATCTTTCTGGAGGTCTACTTAGCCTTGTTGACCGTCTAACACTCACTGGGGTGTGTGGTATTTGTTGTTGCTGTTGTTGCGGAGCATAAGGAACTACTGGAACATGAACTTGTGGAGTATCATCTAGTACTACATAGTCATTTTCTTTCTTCTCATGCTGCAGCAATAGATCTTTGTACAATACTTTCTCATTGAATATGACATCCCTGCTTCTTACTATTTTATGATTTTCAAAATCCCAAAGCCTATAACCAAATTCATCAATGCCATACCCAACAAATACACATTTCTTTGACTTAGCTTCCAGCTTGGTTCTATTTTCAGAATCTATAAGTGCAAAAGCTTCACAACGAAAGGTTTTGAGAAAAGAATAACTCACCTTCTTACCACTCCATGCTTCCTCTGGAATACCACAGTCCAAAGGAGTAGAGGGGCCTCTATTGATTAAATAAATAGCAGTGTTCACTGCCTCTGCCCACATATTTTTGGGTAGCCTAGCATGCAACCTCATACTCCTTGCACACTCCATTATTGTCCTGTTCATGCGTTCAGCCACTCCATTTTCTTGTGGAGTCCTTGGTACAATTTTCTGCCTACGAATACCATTAGAGGAACAATATTCTTCAAATTCTGTGCTGCAATACTCACCACCATTATCAGATCTGAGACATTTTAACTTTTTACCAGTCTCATTCTCAACCAAGCATTTCCATTTCTTAAAAGTTTGAAATACATCAGATTTCTGTCTAAGGAAATAAATCCATACTTTTCTTGTTGCATCATCTATAAATGTAACATAATACAGAGAGCCACCAAGGGAAGATACCTGAGCTGGTCCCCATACATCTGTATGCACAAGCTCTAATCTCTCATTTTTCTTTTCCTTCCCACTCTTCACAAAACTAACTCTCTTTTGTTTTCCATAAACACAACTTTCACAGAAATCCATATTGACACATTTCAGACCAGGTAAAACTTTCTTTGAATGAAGTAATTTCATACCTTTTTCACTCATGTGCCCGAGTCTATTGTGCCACAGTGCTGTGTCATAATCTATAGCAACAGTTTGATGGTCTTCCTGCTCAACTGCAGCCACTATTCCTGAACATTCATTATCTTTTGAAACAATTAAAGTAGAAGGAACAGTATGACCTGTACAAAGATATAAGGTGCCTACTTTCACACCTTTTGCTACTACTAAGGAACCTTTTGAAACCTTCCAATTTTTATCATTAAAAGTAACTGTGCAACCCTCATCACCCAGTTGCCCTGCTGAAATTAAATTCCTACTCAGCCTTGGAACATGTCTTACCTCTTGTAGTAGCCAATGATTCCCATTCTGCAACTTAATCTTAATTTTTCCCTTTCCAACAATCTGACAGGGTTCATTATCTCCCAAATAAACTAGCCCAAAATCCCCTTGGACATAATCAACAAAATAACTTCTATGGGGTGTAGCATGAAATGAAGCCCCAGAATCTAAAACCCATGAATCATCAATACTTTCTAAGGACAAGAGCAAAGCATCCTCCTCGGATTTGTTACTTACCACATTTGCCTCCTTGTTTCCATCATTTTTGTCTCCTTGATCTTTCTTCTGAGACCAACAATCTTTCTTCTTATGACCTGGTTTTCCACAGTACCAGCAATCATTTGGCCCTTTAGATTCGGACCTCTTTCCCTTTGATTTTCCTCTTGATTTCCCACGATTTCCAAAGTTGTTTCCTCTATCTCTTGTTCTGCCTCTGCTTTCTGTGTTCAATACACTACCCGATGTGGATGCCCCTGAGCTTTTCCTACGAATTTCCTCACTCAATATAACACCAATAACATCATCATACTTTAGGGTATTAGAACCAGAAACAGAATTACTAACAGCCATTACCAAGCCATTCCAGCTTTCTGGCAAAGAACACAAAATCAAGAGAGCCCTAACCTCTTCATCAAAAGTAATTTTAACTGAGGTTAATTGACTTGTAACTGTATTAAACTCATTCAAATGATCAGTAACTGATCCACCTTCTACCATTTTCATATTAAATAAATGCTTCATAAGAAATACCTGTTTGAAGCTGAAGGCTTTTCATAAAACTTCGCTAGGGTTTCCATCAGATCTTGAGCTGTCTTTGCTTCAGTAATATTGAATGCCACTGATTGTGCCAGGCATAGACGAATACTCCCCAGTGCCTTCCTATCCAAAATATCCCAATCCTCCTGAGACATTGATTGCTCTTTCTTGGCTACTCCCTCTAATGGCCGCCATAGATCCTTCTGATAGAGATAATCCTCCATTTGCATCTTCCATAACTGGAAGTTCTGCCCATTAAACTTATCAACCTTCAGCCTACACTCATCTTCCATTTCTCCCACTTAACCAAGAGGCTCTCCCACTAACTCGTGAGACCTGCTTCAAAGAATAGATGAAAGAAAGAACGAAATAACCTTGCTCTGATACCACTTGTTAGGATTAACAAGGCAGAAATAACAATTATGTGCAAATATAACTAATATCAAAAAATAATAAACCACACAGAATAGAACACAAGACACATAGATTTAACGTGGTTCACCCAATCCCTGGGCTACATCCACCAACAGCGAGTCCAATATTATTATTATCCAGTGATTACAACCTGATTACAATCCATAATCCCTTACAGCCCAATTCTGTCACAAGTACTAAAATCATACATAATGAAAATCCCTAACCCTAAGCCATATTATACAATATTTTCCCGCTTTAGGGTTAGAATGAGTTATAAGTAGTTGGCCCAAATAATCAAAAAAAGTAGTCGGCCTCAAAAAAAAATTTCCTCGGGGGCTGCGCCCCCGAACCCTTGCTCTTGGGGGCTGCCACCCCCAAACCCCCGCTCGGTGCCCAGCCCGGCCCCGAACCCCAGCGAGGTCGGGAGGAAAAGTGTACAGTACTTTCTTGGATAGTACTTTCCTGATTAGTCACCATAAGCTAACAATTTTTTTTAAAAATAGGGTTTTGTATTTATATTTGTAATAATATTTGAAACTTAGATTTGTTTTTTATTTAATCAGGCATGGCTGACAACAATGAAGAAAATAACCCTCCAAATAACAATCCCGAAAACAATCCCCCATATCTAAACCCTAAATCTTTACAAGATTTGATAGAATAAAATTTGAACACAATACGAGGTTTCCAAAACACGTATCAAAATATACCTACATTAGGTCCCATGCTTGCCACACTAAATACAATTGTTGAAAATATTGACACACTCACGTAGCAACATAATGCTACTCTTCATTGGCGTGATGATATGCACGCCCAATTTGATGATGGGCTTGACCATGATGGGATTGCGGCCCTTAATATAAGTAAGGAAGATATAGCCGCCCTTTTTTTCAATCCTAAAACTAGAATACCAGTTGACCCCAAAAAGCCCAAATTATCAATAAAATGGTGCACAAATGAAGCAATGCGCATAAACTTTTGGGATCGCTGGTGGATGGTTTTTGATAAACCACCACATAGCAATTTGGAGGTCCCATTTTATTTCCTTAAAAAATTGTATGCTGAGTTTGTGCTTGGTCACCATGTTGATTATTGGAGTATGAGGCCCAACATGGGCATAGGCAGAGGAACTCCTCAGACTAGGCCATCTTCCCAGTGCCGAAAGGCCACTATCTTTGTCCCCCCCACTGATGTCACACCCCCTCCTCCAATGCAGCATCCTGATATCATTTATGAGGCTGCTGAACTGACTATTAGGGCCATTCATTTACTGAGTGATCAGTTGATCACACAGACTAGGTCAGTGTTGCCTCCTGTGGATGCTGCTGGCGCATCGACATCTCATCAGAGTTCACATGTATGTGAGCCCCATATGTGCATTATGTGCAGGCATATGTGCCTCGGACCGATTACTGATTCTGATATATATCAATTTCATGATATTGATGAGGGAGATACAGGAGAGGCTGTTGTAGAGGCTACAACACCTCATGGAGCATCTACATCTCATGAGAGTGCTTAGGAGATGCACGTAGAGCCATTGACTCCTGTTGATACGGTAAGAGTAAACATTATAAATAAATTTGTCATATGACTTATTTAATTTAAAAATAATTTATTTATTTAGATTAGTTTTAATGATTGCATGCACTTATGTATATATATTTTTTCCATTTATGTTCAGTCAATGACACAGGAGGAGGTGAGACAAGTGGATGAGTCCACACTTTTGGCCATTTCATTTGGCCTTGATGACTATATGGTATATTATAAATTATGTACCCATTAGTTTTTTTTATATCATTCAGTGTACATGCTTAAATCTCTATCAATTAGAGCAATAAAATTCATACATTTACTAATATATATTGTCATCTTATTGTGTTCTTGCAGGCTACAGCCGACATTAGTGGGGGGCGTGAGGGGGTTCCTTCATCAGGTGTCGACAAAGGAAAGGTAGTTAATTATTTAAGATTAATTATGCATGCATATGTATGCCACTTGTGTATAGTAATAAATATTTTACTTGCACTTTATTGTATAGGGTGTGGCTATTGATGATGTCCCGACACCGGTTCAGCAGTGTAGGGTTACAAGCATCTCGATTCGGAGTGATAGCCTGATTGTACGTAGACTTTTACATATTGTTATTTGTATTTTGTAACTAGGGTTGCTATGATGAAGTACATTGATATATAATTGACAATCTTTTTACTCTCATAGGTTACTCTGACTGTGAGGGAGGTCCCACGAGAATCTTTTGTTTCTTTGTTGACCCAACCCACTATTCCAGAGGAGGGATCACCAGATGTAAGTTTTAATTTTAGTTCAATCAATTTGTAATTTTATTATGCTATCATCCTATTTTGTAGATTTATTACTCTATGTTGCACCAGTATACTAATCTCATTATTGCAAATATATATTTATAGGTCAAAGTTGGTATTGTTGGCATGGTCCCTTCGCTACCCAGGACTTATGCTAGGACACCTGATCGTGGTAGGCGATCGAGAGACTAGGTACAAATTTATTTGTATTCGGTTATAAGTTTAATTAAATTAGTGTTTGAAAATTATGAATTATATATATATATGTAAAAATCATATAAAGTAAGAAATCTAACTTTGGTTTGAACTCATTTTTTATGCAGGATCAATCAGAGCCCAACACTCCTTCAAAGAGGCTACATTTTGATGATCCCCCTATAGCATAGGATGCAGTTTTAGTTTTGTGGTCATTTAGAGATGACACTTGGCACATTTTGAGATGGCATATATGCCACATTGTACACCTTAAAACATTTATTTTGTAGACATTTTGAAATGGCATGTGCCATATTTGTATATGGACATACTTTTGATACATTTGATACATATATAGAACATATTCATTTATATGTTATATTTGCGTCATCTTTTGTATATACATATTTATTATTCATGTTTATGGAATTGAATGGTGAAGCTATATCTTGACTATGATTATCATTATGATTAAAATTATATCTTGTTGAAGTTACATTTGTTTTTCTTTACTCTGGAATACCCTGTTCATGGAGCTTATTATGTTTGAGGTTTAACTTCTTGTTGGTGAACAGATTTGTCTTCAAAAGAAATGCTTACAAAATGACCCTTAAAGCCCAAACAAAAAGACTCAACCAACACCAACAGTTGGGTCACTTCACTATTGAGAAGCGTAAGCACCCTTTGAATTATCCGGGTACAGCTCCCCGTGCAAGATTTATAATGAATCAACTAAACTATAAATGATAATGCTTTTAACCTAAAAGCAATAAAGGCTTACAAACATCTATTCATAAACATGAGATAGATGCAAAGGGACTAATTTACTAAAAAGAAAAGGATAGTAAACGCTACAAATTTCATTTTCCTAAACAATGCATTACAGAAAGAAACTAAGAGAGAAAGACGAATGGTTCTTTCCAAATACACGAAAAACTATAGCATAAAGTCCATAGATGATCGTGTTGATGATCAGAAGTAACAGATATGCATTCAAAAGAAACCAATATCACTCAAAGATGAATATCAATCAGAAAGTGAGCATCTAAAATCAAAGTTTTAATATGCTGACATATCCTTCTTTAAACACAGCAAAACAGAAAAGATTCTGATGTTCCTGTACATTAATCATTATCTGAAAATAAAATCCCTCTTTCCCTTCCTTACAATAAAAATCCTAATCTATCCCTCCCCTGGCACAAAGTCTCTCGGGTCAGGTGGAATCTGGAACCCCCAAAATCTCCTCTACGAGCCTTACTTATTTTCCCCTTTCGGTTAGTTTCTTTCCTGTTATAATAACTAATTCTTGAGGACGTGTCTATCGACATCTTCTTTCTCGAATACATTAAAGTATCCCTTTGTGAGTGCCTTAGTAATATTTTGTTATGAAAGTCCATGTTACTTGGTGCTCTACATCTTTCAAAATGGATCTATTCCTATAGAATAGTGCCATCTGGATCTTATTGCAACACAAGTGTTAATGCCTCTGTGTTTTGATTGGATGCTTGGTGCTATAACTAGAGCGTGTCATTTCTAGCTCTCCACAAACATACCGCTTCATGCAAGTGACACCAAGAAACATTTTGTCGAAGCCATCATACATATGTATTTTGGGATTCAATTGCGAGCACGTCCTCCTCAATTTTCCCACCCTATGAACCTGAAGCCAACATCTCTAAATCATGACTGATGTCAACACAAAGAACTGCATTATCATGCGTCATGAAGGCATCATCAGCTTGGTATTGAAAATCGCTCTTAAGTTTCCCACTGATATAGTCGCAGACCTCTATGAATCCAACAACCGAGCATGAAACAAGGTTCTGTCCATCAAGGAAGATGTTAGGTCCTCCTTGACATTTGATGTTGGGGCATTCTCAGGAAATGATAATGTCTTAATATTGAAATTGCGTTATAGATTATCATGTTCTCGAATGCCAATACTGTCGATGTGCAAAACCAATTCTCATTGTCATCGACCAGTCTAACCTGACAAAACTTTGGAAACTTCATTTTTGGATACCTTTTACTAGTTCTACTACTCCTATCTGCAATTCCATAGGCCATGCTCTTCTTATGGGAATTCTGTTGAATAGTTTACATATATTGTCTATGCTTCCAAGTCACAATTTTTATGGGACTCGATAGTTAAAATTATAACCGACCCCAAGGATGATGGCATGTTCTTGGATAGACAGTGGCATTGATAGCCTCTCCAACCATTTCAGTCTACCTTCATAACCATACCAAATAGGACAATGTCTGCTCAAAAAAATTTCTACTTGATTCACGAGCCCCGGAAGATCGCTGCCCAATCATGCTTAGTGCACCTTGGGGTCACTTGGGTCGAGCAAGGTCGCGAGCGTTTCAGTGACTTTGTGGGCAGAATGGGGTTGTCATTGGCATTTACCTGGCCAACCAAAGTCGATGGAGTAGATAGTTTGATGCCAGGTCAGACGGTTTGAAAGATACATTGCTAAGCCACTTTCAATTGACCCTGACTGCAAGTTTTAGCATTGACTGAGATCGCCTTGCCAAATGCAAATGAAGTTGAATCGCCCAAAGCTGAGAGAGGTTATTGTAGACCTCAAAAAAATGATCCTGTAGCACCTAATAGTTTGTTGATAGCTCTCACGAGGTCTGAGATACGAGCCCCAGAAGATCATGGCCCAATCATGCTTAGTGCACCTTGGGGTCACTTGGGTCGAGCGTGGTCATGAGCATTCCAATGACTCTATGGGTAGAACAGGGTTGTCACTAGCATTTACCCAGCCAACCAGAGCCAATGGAGCAGACGATTCGATGCCAGGTCAAATGGTTTGAAAGATACACTGCTGAGCCACTTTCAACTGACCCTAACTGCAAGTTTTGGCATCTACTGAGATCGCCTTGCCAAATGCAAACAAAGTCAAATCACCCAAAACTGAGAGAGGTTATTGTAGACCTCAAAAACATGATCCTATAACACCTAATAGTTTGTCGATAGCTCTCACGAGGTCCAAGATACGAGCCCCAGAAGATTGCTGCCCAATCGTGCTTAGTGCACCTTGGAGTCACTTGGGTCGAGTGTGGTCGCGAGTGTTTCGGTGACTCTGTGGGAAGAATGGGGTTGTCATTAGCGTTTACCCAGCCAACCAGAGCCAATGGAGTAGATGGTTTGATGCTAGTTTAGACGGTTTGAAAGATACGCTACTAAGCCACTTTCAACTAACCCTCACTACAAGTTTTGGCATCGACTGAGATCGCCTTGCCAAATGCAAATGAAGTTGAATCACCCAAAATTAAGAGATTTTATTGTAGACCTCAAAAACATGATCTCGTAGCACCTAACAGTTTTTTGATACCTCTCACGAGGTCCAAGATACAAGCCCCAGAAGATCGCTGCCCAATCGTGCTTAGTGCACCTTGGGGTCACTTGGGTTGAGCGTGGTCGCGAGTGTTCCGATGACTCTGTGGGTAGAACGGGGTTGTCACTAGCGTTTACCCAGCCAATTAGAGCTGATGGAGTAGATGGTTTGATGCTAGGTCAGATGGTTTGAAAGATACGTTGTTGAGCCACTTTCAACTGACCCTGACTGCAAGTTTTAGCATCTACTGAGATCACCTTGCCAAATGCAAATGAAGTCGAATCGCCCAAAACTGAGAGAGGTTATTGTAGACCTCGAAAACATGATCCCATAGCACCTAATAGTTTGTCGATAGCTCTCACAAGGTCTGAGATACAAGTCCCAGAAGATCACTGCCCAATCATGCTAAGTGCACCTTGGGGTCACTTGGGTCGAGTGTGGTCGCGAGCATTCCGATGACTCTATGGGAAGAACTAGGTTGTCACTGGCATTTACCCGGCCAACTAGAGCCAATGGAGCAGATGATTCGATGCCAGGTTAGACGGTTTGAAAGATATGATGTTGAGACACTTTCAACTGACCCTCACTGCAAGTTTTGGCATCGACTGAGATCGCCTTGCCAAATGAAAATGAAGTAGAATCGCCCAAAACTGAGAGAGGTTATTGTAGAACTCAAAAACATGATCCTGTAACTCCTGACAGTTTGTCGATACCTCTCACAAGGTCCAAGATATGAGCCCCAGAAGATCGCTGCCCAATCGTCCTAAGTGCACCTTGGGGTCACTTGGGTCGAGTGTGGTAGCGAGCGTTTCGGTGACTCTGTAGGTAGAATGAGGTTGTCACTAGAATTTACCCAGCCAACCAGAGCTAATGGAGCAAATGATTCAATGCCAGGTCAGATGGTTTGAAAGATACGCTGCTGAGCCACTTTCAATTGACCTTGACTGCAAGTTTTGGCATCGACTGAGATCGCCTTGCCAAATGCAAACAAAGTCGAATTGCCCAAAACTGAGAGAGGTTATTGTAGACCTCAAAAACATGATCTTGTAACACCTGACAGTTTGTCAATACCTCTCACGAGGTCCAAGATACGAGCCCCGGAAGATCGCTCCCCAATCATGCTTAGTGCACTTTGGGGTCACTTGGGTCAAGCGTGGTTGCGAGTGTTCCGATGACTCTGTGGGAAGAATGGGGTTGTAACTAGTGTTTACCCAACCAACTAGAGCTGATGGAGCAGACGATTTGATGCCAGGTCAGACGGTTTGAAAGATATGCTGCTAAGCCACTTTCAACTGACCCTGACTACAAGTTTTGGCATCGACTGAGATCGCCTTGCCAAACGCAAATGAAGTCGAATCGCCCAAAATTGAGAGAGGTTATTATAGACCTCAAAAACATGATCCCATAGCACCTAAAAATTTTTTGATAGCTCTAACAAGGTCTGAGATACAAGCCCCAGAAGATCGCTGCCCAATCGTGCTTAGTGCACCTTGGGGTCACTTGGGTCAAGCGTGGTCACAAGCGTTCTGGTGACTCTGTGGGTAGAATGGGGTTGTCACTGGCATTTACCCAGCCAACCAGAGCTAATGGAGTAGACGATTCAATTTCAGGTCAGACGGTTTGAAAGATACGCTGCTGAGCCACTTTCAACTGACCCTCACTGCAAGTTTTGGCATCGACTGAGATCGCCTTGCCAAATTTAAAGGAAGTCGAATTGCCCAAAATTGAGAGAGGTTATTGTAGACCTTGAAAACATGATCCTATAAAACCTAATAGTTTTTCGATAGCTTTCATGAGGTCCAAGATACGAGCCCCAGAAGATCACTGCCCAATCGTGCTTAGTGCACCTTGGGGTCACTTGGGTCGAGTGTGGTCGCGAGCGTTCCGGTGACTCTGTGGGCAGAACAGGGTTGTCATTGGCATTTACCCAGCTAGCCAAAGCTAATGGAGTAGACGGTTTGATGCCAGGTTAGATGGTTTGAAAGATACGCTGCTGAGCCACTTTCAACTGACCCTCACTGTAAGTTTTGGCATCAACTAAGATCGCCTCGCCAAATGAAAACAAAGTCAAATCTCCCAAAACTGAGAGAGGTTATTATAGACCTCAAAACCATGAACCTGTAACACCTAACAGTTTATCAATACCTCTCACGAGGTCCAAGATATGAGCCCCAGAAGATCGCTTCCCAATCGTGCTTAGTGCACCTTGGGGTCACTTGGGTCAAGCGTGGTCACGAGCGTTCCAGTGACTCTGTGGGAAGAATGGGGTTTTCACTAGTGTTTACCCGGCCAACTAGAGCTGATGGAGAAGATGATTCGATGCCAGGTCAGATGGTTTGAAAGATACACTACTGAGCCACTTTCAATTGACCTTCACTGCAAGTTTTGGCATTGACTGAGATCGCCTTGCCAAATGCAAACGAAGTCGAATAGCCTAAAGCTGAGAGAGGTTATTGTAGACCTAAAAAACATGATCCTGTAACACCTGATAGTTTGTCAATACCTCTCACAAGGTCCAAGATACGAGCCCCAGAAGATCGCGGCCCAATCATGCTTAGTGCACCTTGGGGTCACTTGGGTCGAGCGTGGTCACAAGCATTCCGGTGACTCTGTGGGAAGAATGGGGTTGTCATTGGTGTTTACCTGGCCAACTGGAGCTGATGGAGCAAATGTTTCGATGCTAGGTCAGACGGTTTGAAAGATACGCTGCTGAGCCACTTTCAACTAACCCTCACCGCAAGTTTTGGCATCGACTGAGATCGCCTTGCCAAATGCAAACGAAGTCAAATCACCCAAAACTAAGAGAGGTTATTGTAGACCTCGAAAACATGATCCTATAGCACCTAACAGTTTGTCAATACCTCTCATGAGGTCTGAGATACGAGCTGCTTTCAATTGACTGTTAGTGGTATGTTTGAAATTTGAACTATGAAATTAATCATGATTAAGCTTGTTAAATTTGAACTGTGGAGCTTATTATGTTTGAGGTTTAACTTTTATAAAAATTTTGAAATGATAAAAAATAATATCCTTAAACCATTACAAACAACAATCAAACATGTAAGAATTCAAACCATGCAAATGACATAAGTATATGACATGTAATATCTCTTCTTGGCACTATTGGCCACCCATACATGATTTTGGTCATAAGTCCTTATGAAGAGTTTAGGGACATTTAACTTTTAAACCAAATTGATTGTTACAAATTTCCATTATAGGCTTCAAAAGATCTCAATTAACCATTAAGGATCTTTTTGTCCTTCTATCTCTGATTGGATCCATGATGACCGTAGGCATCTTCATAGGTGCTCTTGCACAAGTTACATTCCACATACAAAACCAAGTTTATTGACTCAAAATACAATCTAAGAAAGGTCAAATTAATGTATTGAAATTAAGCTTAACGAACTTAGAAAATAATGTACTAAGTTAACTTATTACCTAGTCAAGTGTTCCTGAAGGGTCATCTCTTTGCTTTAGGGTCTCCAGTAGTGCTTCATGATCAGTAGTAGTAATAGTCCAAAGTTATTTTGTCTTTGGTCTTCCATGATGCTTTGAAAACTTGACATTTGTTGCTATAACAAGGTGTGAATACATCAGAATAGTTTTGTGCTTCTCATAGTCTTCAAATGTAGGAACTCCATTATTTCTAATCATGTATGTTCGCAACCATGTTCTCGCAACAACAACTGAACCAGTAGGATATGTGAACCCATCACCATCTGTCATCAGTTGTACAAGCTTTTGTTTACCTTGTACACAATGTGCTAACCAATAATCTGACCTCTCATCATTCCCCTATGGTGCAACCAATGCAAAAACATCTCCTGGCTTCAAAAGATCTGAAAGATGGTCATAGTTAATTGAAGTGTCCATGTCATCATTTCTTATAGAGAGTGTCAAAGATAAAGGAGTCAGATACTGTGGAACCCATGTATCCACCCACTCACTTGACTTGCAATGATCCCAATCATACTGAAAACCCATGGGGCAAAAACAAGCCAACTCTGATGTCCAAATGGTCCTTGTACTACTATTGGAGCTTCAGAATGAATGCATTTTTTAAGAGTCTTTCACTGTTTGACAATCCAATCTATCTCCTATAGTTCCCTCCTCAACCAACCAAAAGAATCTACACACTGTAGAATCAAGAGTCCCCCCTGTGACAATGCTAATCTACACCAATCAACAATAGAATGAGCATCAAGAAGTATAGCACCTGAAATCCTCAGTTGCTCCTTAACTAGAGCTCTCTTCACACACGCACCTGCTCCGTCATGCTCCCCTTTCCCATGCCCTGACTCAAAAAAACTCCAAATATAAGGTACACCTCTCTCCACATGCATTCTACACAACCAATAAAACATTCTGGCATTCTTAAATTAACCGGTGCAATTATCCGACCAAATGAGATGCCTATCCATAGCAATACCATTTTCCTGCAAGAAGTCAAAATAGTTCTGGAAACAATGTTGAACAAACTCATGAGAGTGAGACCTGTCGTCGCTCATATAAAAATGGTACTCTCTAATTATCTTTCACTCATCTTTTGTGCTATCAGGGGAATGTCTATATGTGATGTGTACAAAAATAGCAACCTGAATCAAATTGTAATATTGAGCTTGAGTCTCATTTTGGGGCTGCAATGTATAGTTCTCCGCAAAGTCTACAATGGATATAATAGTTCCAATGGGGAAAGTGTCCTTACATGTCCTGAATTGTTGATCCAACCATTGAGACCTGTGACTATGCCTTGCATACTTGTAAAAAAGATTTTTCTTGAAATCTGAGATAAAATCAGCAACATTGTATTCATTTGCAACTAACTCACATCTAGAGCCTTCACCTCCACTCTTCAATGTATATTTCACTGTTTCATATACCTTTTTTTAGACGAGTGTCTTTCCAAAATTGTGTTCCAAACCCTCATGAAAACATGTTCTAAACTTGGACAAGCCACCACATTCTGAGTACTTGGCATTTAAGCAATATTTTTTATAAAATAAACAACCATCATCTCTTTGACATAAAAATTGATCTAGCAAGTCTCTTGATGATTTGGGAAGACCACTTGCACCACAATCCTCTAGCATTTTATTAGTATGCAAAGTAGAATGAGTGGACCGTAATAATTCATGATGCATTGAAAACTCAACATGATATTTGCAACATGTATTTCGAATCTTAAGGGGTACACAATAAAATGGCTTCACGGATTCAAAAGACCTTTTTGATATTTTCAATGTTGGATGTGTCTCACAAAATTTTTTATACAACATTGTTTGACTTACCTCCACATAATGTTTAGGATGTGGAGTGCAGTCTCAATTGCCAACTCTCAACTTCAAGACATCCTTCACATTTGGTGACACTCTTGAGTTAGCATCCCAAAATTGTTGAATTTCATCCTTGACAACATCTGTTAGCTTCTTATCGAAACGTGGAAGTCTCCCACCATAAGCCCATGTATCAATTTGAAGGGGATCATTAAGTCCTTCTCTTCTTGCAAGTTCTCTACCCAAAGTTTTACGGTCTATATTGAAGTCAACACAAGTTTGTCTCATCAAACGAGCCTTTCTCAACTGATGACTTACTAAGGAGGTTGTAATAACCCTCCGAGCAACTCTCTTGTCTTTTTCTCTGCTAGTCTTCCCAATGCTATTGAGAGCATTGAAAAGATTCTTCACAATAATGGAATTTCTCTCCATTTTCTTGTTCACACAAATCTTCAATTTCACAAGCACAGGTCTCATCTTTTGCATCTTTAACAACTGCACAAAAATTTGACATTTCTCAACCAATGTCTTATTTCAAAAAAATTGATCATAAAGTCTTGAAGCCCACAACCTAACGGTTCTATGTGACCTCTTTCCTTCCCAATTATTCATAATGTTCTCCTCAATTTCAATTAACCATTTAGGTGTTCTTGAAAGACCCAAATTTGAAGATTGATTATCTTTATTGCACGGGACTTCATTTCGCATATAATTTGGAGATGTATAACATTCATGTGGTTCTTGTGCAACATTTTTGTTCCCAGAGTCTACATTTTCAATCTCCATCTGTGCATTTTCAAATTGAACATCCTCTTCACTTACAACTACATTTACGGGGTCACCTTGATTAATGTTTAACATACCTTCTCTCCTTCTTCGGTGATTTTCCTTATCTTTTTCCCTATATGCCTGAATTTTGGCATCTGTCAGCTTCCTCTTGCATTTAGCCTTTCGACGACTGGTGCTTCCCATGGTGAGACCACAAGTTGACAAAAATAAAACAATGGGCCCCAAATCACATTTTTTGTTTTGCAACGCATGAAAAAAGTATAAAATCCTATGATTTTCTGCTCTATGGGGACAAGGAATATTTTGGTCAAATATTGCCTGGGAAAAATCAGGTAACCGAAAATATCGGGTACCCGATATTTTCCTGCCAATGAAAAACTAGCGGGAGCAAATGAAAACAATTGAACTTTTACATATATTTATGTATATAATATATCTATAAAAAAGAGGCATATGATATATATAATGTATATTATATATGTACTAATGTATTATAATAGACTAATGTATTATATATATTAATGTATTAAATATACTAATATATATATAATATATTATATATATACTAATGTATAATATATACTAACATGTGTGTGTGTGTGTGTGTATACTAATTTATACTAATATATTATATATAATATTACAAATTAAGGAGAAACTCTTGCAGAAATATGGAAATTATAATCTTCCTCCTAGAGCATACATTAATGAAGTTCTTCGTGCCTTAGCAGAGGAAGCCAGCTGGATTGTTCAAGCTTATGGTACTACATACAGAAATGCGGTATGTATTTTTGGCCTAAATTTTTTTCTCATTTCTTTTAGGTCTTTAAAGGTTGTCGGCTAAATCTTTGTATTAAATGTGCCTTTTACAGGCATCATAAACCCTAGCTACGCAAAAATAGATGCTTTGAAGAATAGTTCACTGGAGGCAGAGAGAGACTCCCTAGGGGTCCATTGGAATGCTCAAGTGTGTCTTAAGCAGTCCTAGGATCCTAATACCACTTAAGACACACTTGAGCATTCTAATGTGTCAAAAGGGGTTCTGGGGACTCCCTAGGGGTACTAGTACACCTTATCACGCATTAGGACACCTAAAGAGTCCCCATGAACCCTTAAGACACATTGGAATGCTCAAGTGTGTCTTAAGGGGTTGTAGGACCCCTTAGGACACACTT
This sequence comes from Chamaecyparis obtusa, assembly GCA_027943335.1. Lineage (NCBI taxonomy): Eukaryota > Viridiplantae > Streptophyta > Pinopsida > Cupressales > Cupressaceae > Chamaecyparis > Chamaecyparis obtusa. The sequence continues at coordinate 213,743 of BSBK01008363.1, read as the reverse complement.
GAGTGTCCTAATGCGTCAAAAGGGGTCATGGAGACTCCCTAGGGGTCATAGTATGCCTTATCATGCCTTAGGACCCCTAGAGAGTCCCCATGATCACTTCAGACACATTGGAACGCTCAAGTGTGTCTTAAGGGGTCGTAGGACCCCTTAAGACACACTTGAGCATTCTAATGTGTCAAAAGGGGTCATGGGGACTCCCTAGGGGTCCTAGTACACCTTATCTGACACATTAGAATGCTCAAGTGTGTCTTAAGGGGTATTAGGACCCCTCAAGACACACTTGAGCATTTGAATGTGTCAAAAAGGGTCATGGGGACTCCCTAGGTGTCCTTGTATGCCTTATCACGCTCTAGGATGCCTAGGGAGTCCCCATGACCCCTTTTGACACATTAGAATGCTCAAGTGTGTCTTATGGGGTCCTAATACCCCTTAAGACACACTTGAGCATTCCAATGTGTCAAAAAGGGTCATGGGAACTCCTTAGGGGTCCTAGTACTCCTTATCATGCATTAGGACACCTAGGGAGTTCCCATGACCCCTTTTGACACATTGGAAAGCTCAAGTGTGTCTTAAGGGGTCGTAGGACCCCTTAAGACACACTGAAGCATTTCAATATGTCAAAAGGGGTCATCGAGACTCCCTAGGGTTCTTAGTATGTCTTATCACATGTTAGGACCCCTAGGGAGTCCTGATGACCCCTTTTGACACATTGGAATGGTCAAGTGTGTCTTAAGGGGTCGTAGGACCCCTTAAGACACACTTGACCATTCCAATGTATCGAAAGGGGTCATGGGGACTCCCTGGGTGTCCTAATGTGCACTAGGACACCTAGGGAGTCTGCATGACCCCTTTTGACGCATTGGAATGCTCAAGTGTGTCTTAAGGGGTCTTTTTGATGCATTGGAATGCTCAAGTGTGTCTTAAGGGGTCCTAAGACCCCTTAAGACACACTTGAGCATTCCAATGCATCAAAAGGGGTCATGGGGACTCCCTAGGGGTCCTAGTATGCCTTATCACGTATTAGGACACGTAAAGAGTTCCCATCACCCCTTTTGACACATTAGAATGGTCAAGTGTGTCTTAAGGGGTCCTAGTACACCTTATCTGACGTCAAGACTCTCTAGGGTAGGACCCCTTAAGACACACTGGAGCGTTCCAATGTGTCAAAAGGGGTCATCGACACTCTCTAGGGGTCCTAACACATGATAAGATGTACTACAACCCCTAGGGAGTTTCGATGACCCCTCTTGACACATTGGAATGTTCAAGTGTGTCTTAAGGGGTCGTAGGACCCCTTAAGACACACTTGAGCATTTCAATGTGTCAAACAGGGTCATGGGGACTCCCTAGGTGTCCTAATGCACATTAGGACACCTAGGGAGTCCCCATGACCCATTTTGATGCACTGGAATGCTCAAGTGTGTCTTAAGGGGTCCTAATACCCCTTAAGACACACTTGAGAATTCCAATGTGTCAAAAGGGGTCATGGGGACTCCCTAGGGGTCCTAGTACGCCTTATCATGTATTAGGACATGTAAGGAGTTCCCATGACCACTTTTGACACATTAGAATGCTCAAATGTGTCTTAAGGGGTCATGGAGAATCTCTAGGGGTCCTAAGGTGTGATAAGGCATACTAGGACCCTTAGGGAGTCCCCATGACCCCTTTTGACACATTGGAATGCTCAAGTGTGTCTTAAGGGGTCATGGGGACTCCCTAGGGGTCCTAAGGTGTGCTAAGGTGTACTAGGACCCCTAGGGAGTCCCCATGACCCCTTAAGAGACATTGGAGCACTTTAATATTCTAATGTGTCTTAAGGGGTCATGGGGACTCCCTAGGGGTCCTAACATGTGATAAGGCATACTAGGACCCCTAGAGAGTGCCCATGACCTTTTTTGACACATTGGAACACTTAAGTGTGTCTTAAGTGGTCCTAATACCCCTTAAGACACACTTGAGCATTCCATTGTGTCAAAAGGGGTCATGGGGACTCCCTAGGGGTCCTAAGACATACTAGGACCCCTAGAGAGTCCCCATGACCCCTTAAGACACACTGGAATGCTCAAGTGTGTCTTAAGGGGTCCTCTGACCTCTTAAGACACACTTGAGAATTCCAATATGTCTTAAGGGGTCATGGGGACTCTATAAAGGTCCTAACGCATGATAAGGCTTACTAGGACCTCTAAGGACTCCACATGATCCCTTTTGACACATTGGAATGCTCAAGTGTGTCTTAAGGGGTCCTATGACTCCTTAAAACACACTTGAGGATTCCAATGTGTCTTAAGGGGTCATGGGGACTCTCTAGGGGTCCTAACGTGTGATAAGGCATACTAGGACCCCTAGGGAGTCCCCATGACCCCTTAAGACACATTGGAATGCTCAAGTGTGTCTTAAGGGGTCGTACGACCCCTTAAAACATACTTGAGCATTTCAATGTGTCTTAAGGGTTCATGGAGACTCTCTAAGGGTCCTAACATGTGATAAGGTGTATTATGACCCTTTAAGACATACTTGAGCATTCCAATGTGTCAAAAGGGGTCTTCGGGACTCCTTAGGGGTCCTAAGGCATGATAAGGCATATTAAGACCCCTAGGGAGTCCCCATAACCCCTTTTGACACATTAGAATTCTCAAGTGTGTCTTAAGGGGTCCTATGACTCCTTAAGAGACACTTGAGCATTCTAATGTATCTTAAGCGGTCATGGGGACTCTCTAGGGGTCCTAACGCATGATAAGGTGTACTAGGACCCCTAGGGAGTCCCCATGACCCCTTAAGACACATTGGAATGCTCAAGTGTGTCTTAAGAGGTCGTACGACCCCTTAAGACACACTTGAGCATTCCAATGTGTCTTAAGGGTTCATGGAGACTCTCTAAGAGTCCTAACGTGTGATAAAGCGTATTAGGACCCCTTAATACATACTTGAGCATTCCAATGTGTCAAAAGGGGTCCTGGGAACTCCTTAGGGGTCCTAAGGCACGATAAGATGTATTAAGACCCCTAGGGAGTCCCCATAACCCCTTTTGACACATTGGAATGCTCAAGTGTGTCTTAAGGGGTCCTATGACCCCTTAAGACACACTTGAGCATTCCAATGTGTCTTAAGGGGTCATGGGGACTCTCTAGGGGTCCTAATGCATGATAAGGCATACTAAGACCCCTAGGGAGTCCCCATGACCCCTTAAGACACATTAGAATGCTCAAGTGTGTCTTAAGGGGTCGTACGACGCCTTAAGACACACTTGAGCATTCCAATGTGTCTTAAGGGTTCATGGAGACTCTCTAGGGGTCCTAACATGTGATAAGGCATATTAGGACCCCTTAAGACATACTTAAGCATTCCAATGTGTCAAAAGGGGTCTTGGGGACTCCTTAGGGGTCCTAAGACATGATAAGGCGTATTAAGACCTCTGGGGAGTCCCCATAACCCCTTTTAACACATTGGAATGCTCAAGTGTGTCTTAAGGGGTCCTAATACCCCTTAAGACACACTTGAGTATTCCAATGTGTCTTAAGGGGTCGTGGGGACTTTATAGGTGTCTTAAGGTGTGATAATGCATACTAGGACCTCTAGGGAGTCCCCATGACCCCTTTTGATACATTTGAATGCCCAAGTGTATCTTAAGGGGTCCTACAACCTCTTAAGACACACTTGAGCATTCCAATGTGTCAAAAGGGGTTATGGAGACTCCCTAGGGGTCCTAGTATGCCTTATCACACGTTAGGACCCCTAGAGAGTCCCCATGACACCTTTTGACACATTGGAATTCTCAAGTGTGTCTTAAGGGGTATTAGGACCCCTTAAGACACACTTGAGTGTTCTAATGTGTTAAAAAGGGTCATGAGGACTCCCTAGGGGTCCTATTATGCCTTATCATGCGTTAAGATCCCTAGGGACTCCCAATGACCCCTTTTGACACATTGGAATGCTCAAGGGTGTCTTAAGGGGTCCTAGGGGTCAAAAGGGGTCATTGGGACTCCTTAAGGGTCTTAGTATGTCTTATCACACCTTAAGACCCCTAGGGAGTCCCCATGACCCTTTTTGACAAATTGGAATGCTCAAGTGTGTCTTAAGAAGTCCTAAGACCCCTTAAGACACACTTGAACATTACAATGTATCGAAAGGGGTCATGGGGACTCCCTACGGGTCTTAGTAAGCCTTATCATGCATTAGGACCCCTAGAGAGTCCCCATGACCCCTTTTGACACATTGGAACCCTCAAGTGTGTCCTAAGGGGTTATAGGAACCCTTAGGACACACTTGAGGGTTCCAATGTGTCAAAAGGGGTCATGGGGACTCTCTAGGGGTCCTAGTACACCTTATCACATGTTAAGACCCCTAGAGAGTCCCCATGACCACTTTTGATGCATTGGAATGCTCAAGTCTATCTTAAGGGGTCGTAGGACCCCTTAAGATAGACTTGAGTATTCCAATGCGTCAAAAGGGGTCATGGGGACTCCCTAGGGGTCCTAGTATGCCTTATCATGCCTTAGGACTCCTAGGGATCATGGGGACTCTCTAGGGGTCCTAGTATGCCTTATCATGCTCAAGTGTGTCTTAAGGGGTCCTTTGACATGTCCTAATGCATTCTAAATGGTCATCGTTCCATTGAAGTTACATTTGAAACCCTAATGACCCCTTAACGGGCTTGCGACTCTGATTCGACATGTGGTGTCCCGAGACCACCACATGGACCCCTTTCGAGTTCTACTAGGCAAAAGTCATCCAAATTTGGTACGTAGGTCCTCTGACATGTCCTAATGCATTGCAAAGGGTCCCTGTTCCATCAAAGTTGCATTTGGAACCCTAATGACCCCTTAACAGGCCTGTCGATCCTGATTCGATATGTAGTGTCCCAAGAGCACCCCATGGACCCCTTTTGAGTTCTGCTAAGCAAAAGTCTTGCAAATTTGGTACGTAGGTCCTCTGACATATCCTAATGGGTTCCAAAGGGTCACCATTCCATGGAAGTTTTATTTGGAACCCTAATGACTCCTTAACAGGCCTACCGACCCTGATTCGACATGTGGTGTCCCGAGAGCACCCCATGGACCCATTTTGAGTTCTACTAGGCAAAAGTCATCCAAATTTGGTACGTAGGTCCTCTGACATGTCCTAATGCATTACAAAGGGCCCCCATTCCATTTAAGTTGCATTTGGAACCCTAATAACCCCTTAACAGGCCTACCGACCTCGATTTGACATGTGGTCTTCCGAGAGCACCCCATGGACCCCTTTCGAGTTCTACTAGGAAAAAGTCATCTGAATCATGGAATTAGGTCCTTTGACATTTTCTAATGTGTTCCAAATGGTCACCATTCCATCAAAGTTGCATTTCAAATGTTATTGACCCCTTAACAGACCTACCGACCCCGTTTCGACATGTAGTCTCCCGAGAGCACCCCATTAATCCCTTTTGAGTTCTACTAGGAAAAAGTCATCCAAATTTTGTAAATAGGTCCTATGACATGTTCTAATGTGTTACAATGGGTCACTGTTCCATCGAAGTTGCATTTCAAACCCTATTGACCCCTTAATAGGCCTAACGACCCTGTTTCGACATGTGGTCTCCTAAGAGCACCCCATGGACCCCTTACGAGATCTAGTAGGAAAAAGTCATCCAAATTTGGTACATAGGTCCTATGACATATCCTAATGTGTTCCAAAGGGTCACTATTCCATCGAAGTTTCATTTGGATGACACCTTAACAGGCCTACCGACCTTGATTCGACATGTGGTCTCCTGAGAGCACCCCATGGACCCCTTTCGAGTTCTACTAAGGAAACGTCATCCAAATTTGATACGTAGGTCCTTTGACATGTTCTAATGCATTCTAAAGGGTCATTTTTCCATCAAAGTTTCATTTGGAACCCTAATGACCCCTTAACAGGCCTACTGACCCCGATTCGACATGAGGTCTCCCGAGAGCACCCCATGGACCCCTTTCGAGTTATACTAGGAAAAATTAGTCCAAATTTGGTACATAGGTCCTATGACATTTTGTAATGCATTCCAAATGGTCACTATTCCATCAAAGTTGTATTTGGAACCCTAATGACCCTTTAATAGGCCTACCGACCCTGTTTCGACATGTGGTCTCCCGAGAGCACCCCATAGACCACTTTCGAGTTATACTTGGAAAAAGTCATCCAAATTTGGTACATAGGTCCTCTAACATGTCCTAATGCATTCCAAAGGGTCATCATTCCATAAAAGTTGCATTTCAAACCCTAATGACCACTTAATAGGCCTACCAACCCCAATTTGACATGAGGTCTTCCGAGAGCACCCCATGGACCCCTTTCAAGTTCTACTAGGGAAAAGTCATCCAAATTTTGTACATAGGTCGTATGATATGTCCTAATGTGTTCCAAAGGCTCACCATTCCATTAAAGTTGCATTTGGAACCCTAATGACCCCATAACAAGCTTACCGACCCTGATTCGACATGAGGTCTCTCGAGAGCACCTCATGGACCCCTTTCAAGTTCTACTAGGAAAAAGTCATCCAAATTTGGTATGTAGGTCCTATGACATGTCCTAATACATTCCAAAGGGTCATTGTTCCATTGTAGTTGCATTTCAAACCCTAATGACCCCTTAACAGGCCAATCCACCCCAATTTGACATGTGGTCTCCCAAGAGCACCCCATGGACCCTTTTCACGTTTTACTAGGTAAAAGTCATCCAAATTTGGTACATAGTTCCTATGACATGTTCTAATGCATTCCAAAGGGTCACCATTCCATTGAAGTTGCATTTGTAACCCCAATGACCCCTTAACAGGCCTACTGACCCCGATTCGACATGAGGTCTCCCGAGAGCAACCCATGGACCCCTTTCGAGTTATTTTGGAAAAAAGTCATATGAATCATGGAATTAGGTCCTCTTACATGTCTTAATGCATTCCAAATGGTCAGCTTTCCATCAAAGTTTCATTTCAAACCCTAATGCCCCCTTAACAGGACTACCAACCCCGATTCGACATGAGGTCTCCCGAGAGCACCCCATGGACCCCTTTCAAGTTCTAATAGGAAAAAGTCATCTAAATTTGGTATGTAGGTCCTATGACATGTCCTAATGCATTCCAAAGGGTCACCATTCCATCAAAGTTTTATTTGGAACCCTAATGACCCCTTAATAGGCCTACCGACCCCATTTCGACATGTGGTCTCCCAAGAGCACACCATGGACCCTTTTTGAGTTTTACTAGGCAAAAGTCATCCAAATTTGGTACATAGGTCCTATGACATATCCTAATGTGTTTCAAAGGGTGACCATTCCATTGAAGCTTCATTTGGAACCCTAATGACCTCTTAACAGGCAGGTATTGACCCCGATTCGACATGTGGTCTCCCGAGAGCACCCCATGGACCCCTTTCGAGTTCTACTAGGCAAAAGTTATCCAAATTTGGTATGTAGGTCGTCTGATATGTCCTAATGCATTCCAAAGGATCATCGTTCATCGAAAGTTTCATTTGGAACCCCGATGACCCCTTAAGTCACCTATCGACCCCGAATCGCACAATGGTCTCCCAAGAGCACCCCATGGACCCTTTTCGAGTTTGACTAATCAAAATTCATCTAAATTGTGGAGTTAGGTCCTCTGACATGTCCTAATGCGTTCCAAATGGTCATCGTGCATCAAAGGTTGTCTCACAAGCCCTAATGACCCCTTAAGACGCCTAGCGACACTGATTGGACATGTGGTCTCCTGAGAGCACCCCATGGACCCTTTTTGAGTTGTACTAGGAAAAAGTCATTAAAATTTGGTACATTGGTACTCGAACATGCCCTATTGCCTTCCAAATGGTCACTGTACATCTGAAGTTGCCTCACAAACCCTAATTACCCCTTAAGACGTCTAGCGACCCCGATTCGACCTGTTGTCTCATGAGAGGATCTGTTATAACTTAAATTAAATATTAAAATAATATATAAAATATTTGAAAAAATATAATATTTAATAGACTAAATATATAATATATATATTATAAGATATATTAGATATTACATTTAATATATATTATCAAATATACAATATATTAATGTCCTATTCATTTTATATATTATATATATTAGACATTATATTATATTTTATTATATTATATACACAACAATATTTAATATATAATTTATAATATATACATATATATATTATGTAACATTTATATTATAATATAAAAATATTGCATTTAATATAAATCTAAACAGACTATATACTTAGGCCGTTTAAATTGATATTATCAAATATATAATATAAATATATAATATATATACTATATACTATATAATATAAAATATAAAACATAAAATATAAAACCTAAATATAAAATATATAAATTATTCATTGTCAGGGTGAAAGAAAAAAACATCAAAATTAAAGGGAAATAAAAAAAGAGTGGGAGGGGGAAACTTTTCAAATTTGAAATTAAAGCAAAATCGGGTAATAGCTTTGGAAACCAAAGCTCCATGGTCAACGCTGAAGGTGTGCAAAAAATGTGTTTTTCTCTATTTTTCTTATGTCAACACTTCGACCATTAGGTTGACGACTTTTTTTCCACCTGATTTCGATAAAATGAAAAGGGTTTCTTCAGATGATTATCAGCTTTCCATCGATATAAGTGCTGTCAGATTTTGAATTCGTTAAGTATTTATTAGTTATTTTCTAGTTCACTTCCGTATAAAGTCCTGATTGACATACTGATGGAAAAATAGCTATAACTTTCAAACCGTATAACATTTTTGAAATTTGAAAGATGCGTCACATTCTATGCTTCATCTAGTATAAGAAAAAAATTTTAAAAATTGAATTATGATAAGTTTTCAATGAGTTAAGGTGGTCAGACATGAGAGTTTTTAAATTCTGAAAGCGCTGTAGCAAAAAAATCATAATTAATTATCTGTTTGGAATAAAAATACCAAAAAATATGCATCACATCTGGGCATGAGTCAACTACTCATATATAGAATATTATAAAAAAATATTATCATTTTCTCTTGATTAGGGTGGTCAGACATACATGCACTTCTTATTTTTTTGCTGAAATGTTTGTAGTGCTGCATTGCAAACTATACTTTTTACCAATCATATTAATTTTTTTTCAGAAAAGGCTTAGTAGTTTAGAAACTACATTCAATTTCCTACAAATTATATTGTTACAACTTTTTGATATTAGGTTGATAACTAGTTCATTTTTTCACGCCAAGTTGACTAATCCTGATTGTCTGATTTTTCATTGCCACTTAAGGGCATACTTTGGCCCCTCATGATCCTGCACATACCCGGGGACTCTCTAGGTGCCCTAATGTGTGATAAGATGTACTAGTACCCCTACACAGTCCCCAGAACCCCTTTTGACACATTAGAATTCTCAAGTGTGTCTTAAGTGGTATTAAGATCCCTTAAGAAACACTTGAGCATTCTAATGTGTCAAAAGGGGTCATGGGGACTCCCTAGGGGTCCTAGTATGCCTTATCACACATTAGGACCCCTGGAGAGTCTCCATGACCCCTTTTGACACATTGGTATGTTCAAGTGTGTCTTAAGGGGTATTAGGACCCCTTAAGACACACTTGAGTGTTCTAATGCGTCAAAAGGGGTCATGGGGACTCCTTGGATGTCCTAATGTGTGATAAGGTGCATTAGGACACCTAGGGAGTCCCCATGACCCCTTTTGATGCATTAGAATGCTCAAGTGTGTCTTAAGGAGTCATAATACCCCTTAAGACACACTTGAGCATTCTAATGCATCAAAAGGGGTCATGGGGATTGCCTAGGGGTCCTAGTACACTTTATCATGCATTAGAACACCTAGGGTGTTCCCATGATCCCTTTTGACACATTGGAATGCTCAATTGTGTCTTAAGGGGTCCTAAGACCCCTTAAGACACACTACAGCATTGCAATGTGTCAAAAGGGTTCATGGGGACTCTTTATGGATTCTAACATGTGATAAGGCGTACTGGGACTCCTAGGGAGTCCCAATGACCCCTTTTGACACATTAGAATGCTCAAGTGTGTCTTAAGGGGTCATAGGACCCTTTAAGACACACTTGAGCATTCCAATGTGTCAAAAGGGGTCATGAGGACTCTCTAGGGGTCCTAACACGTGATAAGCCATACTAGGACCCCTAGGGAGTCCCAATGACCCCTTTTGACACATTGGAATGCTCAAGTGTGTCTTAAGGGGTCGTAGGACCCTTTAAGACACACTTGAGCATTCCAATGTGTCAAAAGGGGTCATGAGGACTCTCTAGGGGTCATAACGCGTGATAAGGCATACTAGGACCCCTAGGGAGTCCCAATGACCCTTTTTGACACATTTGAACGCTCAAGTGTGTCTTAAGGGGTCGTAGGACCCCTTAAGACACACTTGAGTGTTCTAATGTGTCATAAGGGGTCATGGGGACTCCCTATGGATCTTAACATGTGATAAGGCATACTAGGACCCCTAAGGAGTCCCCATGACCCTTTTTGACACATTGGATTGCTCAAATGTGTCTTAAGGGGTCATAGGACCCCTTAAGACACACTTGAGCATTCCAATGTGTCAAAAGTAGTCATGGGGACTCCCTAGGGGTCCTAATGCATGATAAGACATAATAGAACCCCTAGGGAATCCCAATGACCCCTTTTGACACATTGAAATTTTCAAGTGTGTTTGAAGGGGTCCTAAGACCTCTTAAGACACATTTGAGCATTCCAATGTGTCATAAGGGGTCATGGGGACTCCCTAGGGGTCCTAATGTGTGATATCTCAATCCCAATCCCTAGAGGTAATAATGTGCTCGCAATCCCTGCCATATTTCAGAGTACTGATGAGAAGCAATGGAAAAAGTCTAAGACAGAGGTGGTGCTGGCATTGAAGTGGTAAGACATTCTTCATAATATCGTGGGGGGGCCGAGGGGGGGGGGGCACCATCGAAAAGGCAAGGCTTTCCTCATAATGTCATGTCGCCACTGATCTCTTCTTTAAATTTATTAATGCGGTCAGTTCTACGACACGTGCATCATTTCTAGTACAACTACTCATTTTACCAAACCCTTCCCCGCTCTCCATAATCTTCGACTGGTTCAAAGATCCATCCAGTTGTTCTTGTTTAACCTCCCAATGACTCTGTTTAGCTACCGGATTATCAATAGGCATGGTACAATTGTCTGGCACGACTAGAATCTATTTCGAGAACCTTTACAATTTAGCATTTCGGTTGAAAAAGCAGGGAAAGATACCATTTCATAGCCACAAGTGGTGGAAACAAAGTGATTCTCTTGCCCTCTGCTTCTATAATCCCCCTCCAGTGAACTATTCTTCAAAGCCTCCATTTCTGCGTAGCTAGGGTTTTTGGCACCTACAAAAGGCACTACTATGCCACTGTAGGGACTCATGCTCGTGCTCTGAATCATATTAAATAATATTTAAAATGTAAAATGTATATTATATAATATTTAATATATAATATATAATATTATATATAATATATAATCTAATATATAGTTTTTAATATTAATATATATTAAATAATATTAAATATAACATTTAATATATAATTCATATTATATAACATTTAATATATAAATAATATATAACAATTAATATATAATTCATATTATATAATATTTAATATATAACTAATAACTATCAAATATATAACTATCAATTATATAACTATAATTGATAGAGTGGAACCAAATTTTGAAATTAGAAATTAGAGAAAGTGGAGGCAAAGCAAAAATTTGAAATTCTGCTGCCAGATTCGGGTACCTGATAATATCAGGTACCCGATTAGGCTCGGTATTGGTCTGTGCACCAAACCTACTTGATCAACTCTTCAAGTGTCACAAAAATGTGTTTTTCTTCTGTTTCTCTCAGTTCTAGACTTCGACCATGTAGTTGACGACTTTTTTTTCACCCAAATTTGATAAAACGAAAAGGGTATCTTAAGGAGATTATCAGCTTTCTAACAATATAATTGCTATCAAATTTTGAATTTGTTAAGTAATTATTAGTTATTTTCTAATCGAGCTACCTCTAAAGTGCTGATTTAGATACTGATTAAAAAATGACTACATCTTTCAAACGGTATAACATTTTTGAAATCTGAAAGATGCGTCACATTCTATGCTTCATCTAGTATAAGAAAAAAATTTTAAAAATTGAATTATGATAAGTTTTCAATGAGTTAAGGTGGTCAGACATGAGAGTTTTTAAATTATGAAAGTGATGTAGCAAAAAAAATCATAATTAATTATCTATTTGGAATAAAAATACCAAAAAAATATGCGTCACATCCGGGCATGAGTCAACTACTTATATATAGAACATTATAAAAAAATATTATCATTTTATTTTGATTAGGGTGGTCAGACATACACGTACTTCTTATTTTTTTGCTGAAATGTTTGTAGTGCTGCATTGCAATCTATACTTTTTACCAATCATATTATTTTTTTTTTCAGAAAAGGCTTAGTAGTTTAGAAACTACATTCAATTTCCTACAAATTATATTGTTACAACTTTTTGATATTAGGTTGATAACTAGTTCATTTTTTCACGCCAAGTTGACTAATCTTGATTGTCTGATTTTTCATTGCCACTTAACGGCATAGTTTGGCCCCTCATGATCCTGCACATACCCATATATATATATATATATATATATATATATATATATATATATATATATATATATATATATATATATATAATCAGACATTGGAAAATAAGGAGGGAGAGTGTGACATCGTGTTGACCTCCTATAGGAGTAACTGCGACTGCATCCCCTCATCCTACACTCACACCAAACAGTGATATCTACAAAGCATAAATAGATCAGTATGGTTAGTTTTAGAATAAACATTATTCCATATTGTATAACAATAACATAATCATGTAATTGTAAATTATCTATTGATTTTCACAACCTAGTTAAACCATCGTGCATGAACTCATAATGTCTCATAATCAAATCATGATAAAAAAATCATACAATCCTTAATACATAAAACCATGTATAATCTTGAGTATAACAAGTAACATCATTAGATTAAGTAACACATCTAATTCCTTTATGTGATTATAATTAATTAACCTAAAATAATTTTAAACATTAATAATGAGCATTTCGCATATAAGCATATAAATCTATCAGGTGATCCTTTTAGCATTAAGGTCCTAAAATATCACTGACACACATGAAGATGTAAAGGAGAATACTTATGTAAATATTATTATTTCCCGAATTAAAATATGAAGTTATGGTGTGTTCGAAGAGGTTTGGTTTAATCAACCATCTCAAGAAGGATCATTCTCACATATAGCCCTTCCTAATTTCTAGTGAGCATAACCAAAACTTATTAGGGTTGGAGGGGCATTACACTTCATTTCGCATATAATTTGAGATGTGTAAAATTCATGTAGTTCTTGTGCAACATTTTCATTCCCCAAGTCTACATTTTCAATCTCCATTTGTACATTTTCAAATTCAACATCCTCTTCACTTACAACTACATTTATGGGGTCAACTTGATTAATGTTTAACATACCTTCTCTCCTTCTTCGGTGATTTTCCTTATCTTTTTCCCTCTATGCTTGAATTTCTTCATCCACCAGTGTCCTCTTGCCTTTAGCCTTTCGACGACTACTGCTTCCCATGGTGAGACCACAAGTCAACAAAAATCAAACAATGGGCCCCAAATCACATTTTTTTTTCTGCAGCATGTGAAAAAAGTATAAAATCCCATGCTTGTCTGGTTTGTGGGGACAAGGAATATTTTGGTGAAATATTACCTGGCCAAAATCAAGTATCTGATTCTATATCGGGTACCCGATATTCCTAGGTAGATGAAAAAAGGGTGGGAGCAAATGAAAACAATTAAACTTTTACATTTAAAATGGGGTGTGTGTATATATATATATATATATATATATATATATATATATATATAAGAGGCATATGATATATATAATGTATATTATATATATACTAATGTATTATATGTACTAATGTATATAATATATATAATATATTATATATATACTAGTGTGTGTGTGTGTGTGTGTGTGTATAATATTACCTTTTAGCTATTATTTTTTTCTCATATTTTCTGTATGATGCTTTTGTATATGAATTGTGGATATTCTCTGGGAAACTATCTGAGTAAGATACAGTAGCTGATATGCATCCTTTGGATTAAAAAGATGATCTGTAAAACTTAACCTAAAAATTCAGTTCTGCTAACAAAAATGTCTAATCATGTAGCAAGGTTCAGAAGCTTAGGAAAGGTGTAACAAATTAATATGCAAATATTTTTGTCTATAACAGTATTTTTTGCATTTATTATGATATTGATCCGATGTGATGCACCTTCGCTATTTGATCAATCCCTTCCCTTTCATTTCACTTGGTTTGCTCATTTTGCACATCATAGGCCAGGATTTGATAGCGGATATGACCTTGGTACTACCGACATTTTAATGATAAATTTTACCTTTTAGCTATTATTTTTTTGTCATTCTTCCTGTATGATGCTTTTGTATACAAATTGTGGATATTCTGTGGGAAACTTTTCATTTTTTAATGTAGGATGCCTTTGTATACAAATTTTGGAGAATCTCTTGTAAAAATATGGAAATTATAATCTTCCTTCTAGAGCATCAATTAATGAAGTTCTTCATGCCTCACTAGAGGTAGCCGACTGGATTGTTGAAGCTTACGGTACTACATACAGAAATGTAGTATGTATTTTTGGCCTAAATTTATTTCTCATTTCTTTTAGGTCTTTAAAGGTGGTCGGCTAAATCTTTGTATTAAATGTGCCTTTTACAGGCATCATTGGAGGCTTTGAAGAATAGTTCATTGGAGGTGGAGAGAGAGACTTCCTAGGGGTCCTAGTATGTCTTATCATGCGTTAGGACCCATAGGAAGTCCCCATGACCCCTTTTGACACATTTGAATGCTCAAGTCTGTCCAACGGGGTCCTAGGACCCCTTAAGACACACTTGAGCATTCAAATGTGTCAAAAGGGGTCATGGGGACTCCCAAGGGGTCCTAGTATGCCTTATCATGCATTAGGACCCCTAGGAAGTCCCCATGACCCCTTTTGACACACTAAAATGCTCAAGTGTGTCTTAACGGGTCCTAGGACCCCTTCAAACACACTTGAGCATTAAAATATGTCAAAAGGGGTCATGGGGACTCCCTAGGGGTTCTAGTACACCTTATCATGCGTTAGGACCCCTAAGAAGTCCCCATGACCCTTTTTAACACATTTCAAAACTCAAGTGTGTCTTAAGGGGTCCTAGGACCCCTTTGGACACACTTGAGTGTTGAAATGTGTCAAAAGGGGTCATGGGGACTCCATAGGGGTCCTAGTACACCTTATCATGTGTTAGGACCCCTAGGAAGTCCCCATGACCCATTTTGATACATTAGAATGCTCAAGTGTGTCTTAAGGGGTCCTAGGACCCCTTCGGACACACTTGAGTGTTCAAATGTGTCAAAAGGGGTCATGGGGACTCCCTAGGGGTCCTAGTATGCCTTATCATGCGTTAGGACCCCTAGGAAGTCCCCATGACCCCTTTTGACACATTTCAATGCTCAAGTGTGTCTGAAGGGGTCCTAGGACCCCTTAAGACACACTTGAGCATTCCAATGTGTCAAAAGGGGTCATGGGGACTTCCTAGGGATCCTAACACATGATAAGGCATACTAGGACCCCTAAGGAGTCCCCATGACCCCTTTTGACACATTGGAATGCTCAAGTGTGTCTTAAGGGGTCCTAGGACTTCTTTCGACACACTTGAGTGTTCAA
This sequence comes from Chamaecyparis obtusa, assembly GCA_027943335.1. Classification (NCBI taxonomy): domain Eukaryota; kingdom Viridiplantae; phylum Streptophyta; class Pinopsida; order Cupressales; family Cupressaceae; genus Chamaecyparis; species Chamaecyparis obtusa. The sequence continues at coordinate 197,926 of BSBK01008363.1, read as the reverse complement.
ATGTGTCAAAAGGGGTCATGGGGACTTCCTAAGGGTCCTAACGCATGATAAGGTGTACTAGGACCCCTAGGGAGTCCCCAATGAACCTTTTTGACACATCTCAATGCTCAAGTGTGTCTGAAGGGGTCCTAAGACCCCTTAAGACACACTTTAGCATTCCAATGTGTCAAAACGGGTCATGGGGAATTCCTAGAGGTCCTAACACATGATAAGGCATACTAAGACCCCTAGGGAGTCTCCATGACCCCTTTTGACACATTTGAACGCTCAAGTGTGTCTTAAGGGGTCCTAGGACCCCTTCGGACACACTTGAGCATTCAAATGTGTCAAAAGGGGTCATGGGGACTTCCTAGGGGTCCTAACATGTGATAAGGCATACTAGGACCTCTAGGGAGTCCCCATGAGCCCTTTTGACACATTTCAATTCTTATGTGTGTTCGAAGGGGTCCTAGGACCTCTTAAGACACACTTGAGCATTCAACTGTGTCAAAAGGGGTCATGGGGACTTCCTAGGGGTCCTAACATGTGATAAGGTGTACTAGGACCCCTAGGGAGTCCCCATGACCCCTTTTGACACATTTCAATGCTCAAGTGTGTCCAAAGGGGTCCTAGGACCCCTTAAGACACACTTGGTCATTCCAATGTGTCAAAAGGGGTCATGGGGACTCCCTAGGGGTCCTAACGCATGATAAGGCATACTAGGGCCCCTAGGGAGTCCCCATGACCCATTTTGACACATTTCAATGCTCAAGTGTGTCCGAAGGTGTCCTAGGACCCCTTAAGACACTTGAGCATTCAAATGTTTCAAAAGGGGTCATGGGGACTTCCTAGGGGCCCTAACACGTGATAAGGCATACTAGGATCCCTAGGTAGTCCCCATTACCCCTTTTGACACATTTCAATGCTCAAGTGTGTCCGAAGGGGTCCTAGGACCCCTTAAGAAACACTTGAGCATTCAAATGTCTCAAAAGGTATCATGGGGACTTCCTAGGGGTCTTAACACGTGATAAGGCATACTAGGACCCCTAGGGAGTCCCCATGACCCCTTTTGACATATTTCAATGCTCAAGTTTGTTTGAAGGGGTCCTCGGACCCCTTAAGACACACTTGAGCATTCCAATGTGTCAAAAGGGGTCATGGGGACTCCCTCGGGGTCCTAACGTGTGATAAGGTGTACTAGGACCCCTAGGGAGTCCCCATGACCCCTTTTGACACATTGGAACACTCAAGTGTGTCTTAAAGAGTCCTAGGACCCCTTAAGACACACTTGAGTGTTCCAATGTGTCAAAAGGGTCATGGGGACTTCCTAGGGGTCCTAGCGTGTGATAAGGCATACTAGGACCCCTAGGGAGTTCCCATGACCCCTTTTGACACATTTCAATACTCAAGTGTGTTCGAAGGGCTCCTAGGACCCCTTAAGACACACGTGAGCATTCCAATGTGTCAAAAGGGGTCATGGGGACTCCCTAGGGGTCCTAACATGTGATAAGGCATACAAGGACCCCTAGGGAGTTCCCATGACCCCTTTTGACACATTTGAATGCTCAAGTGTGTCTTAAGGGGTCCTCGTATGCCTAGGGAGTCCCCATGACCCCTTTTGACACATTTGAATGCTCAAGTGTGTCTTAAGGGGTCCTAGGACCCCTTAAGACACACTTGAGCATTCAAATGTGTCAAAAGGGGTCATGGGGACTCCCTAGGGGTTGTTGTACGCCTTATCACTTGTTAGGACCGCTAGGAAGTCTCCATGATCAGCTACTGTATCTTCCTCAGATAGTTTGATTCTATTTCTTTGAGTCATGTTTTGCTAAAATTCATAGGCAATTGAGTCCAGAATACTAGAAAGAATTCTTTAAGAGTCTAATCTAGATTCTTTAATGCTTTTAGTGAATCCAAATTTAGTTCTTATAAAGATGAGATGTTAGTGAATGACTTCTTGCTAATACTACTCTTCCACTAGATCCATATTTTAACCCTTTTATGGATCTACAGGCTCAATCGCGAGCCCATGGGATTGGCCAAGAGAAAAATGTGATTGTATATCAACTGATTAGAAAATGTTCAGTTGAGGAGAAAATATTGCAACGATCAAGAAGAAAATTGGCTATGGAAAATCTAGTTATGAATTTTGTTAAGAATGAAACTATTAAGGAATTGCATGATATATTACTCAATGGTGCAAGGAATATTCTTGATGAACATGGGATTGTAGTTACATCTATTCAATATACAAAGGAAGATATAGAAAATCTTCTTAATAGAGAGATTTTAAAGTGAGAGAAAGGACATTTCAGAAGAAAATAGTTATTTTGGTGCCATCCATGGTATGCCAATTACTCAAGACAAAGAGTAAAAGCCCACAATTAATGGGAAAGAGTGGGAAGACATTCTTGGATTCATGATAGAAGTTACAGATAAGGAGGAAGAGCTAGGAAGGGGAAAGTGACAAAGGAAAGAAGTAAGATATGCATGTGAGCCTATATCAGATGATGATGATGAGTACTCACCATCTGCTAGTAGCTCAAGTAGTGACAAAAGCTCTTCAATGCACATGTACACTGTCACAAAAAATTTAGATAGAGAAATAACAAGTGCTATGGAATTATCCACAGAGCAATGTGAAATGAAGCCTCAAATTGGTTCATTAGCAGGCAAGGAATTTGGTCATGCACTTCATTCTAGCACCACAAATATTTCTATTAGAAATGCCTATTCATCAATGGCCTTGCATTTACGAGACTTGGGAAACTAGGTTACTCATGTTGGACAATATCCCTCAAATGTAAGTTCATTGCCACCTTTGGCAAGGCAGTCTCACTCATCATTTAAAAACAAAGGGCAGCCATCTATGGTCCAAGGTTTTAATTCAGCTGACAAATGGAGAGCTTCTCAAGGTACTGATCTCTTTCATAGAGAAGTTCCTAATTCATCTCAAGGTTCTCATTTAGGTGACCAACTCCTTCGAGGTCCACAAATAGACCCATTGATTTCCCAAATTGGTAAAAGGGTAGATGCAATTTTGGAAAGAGTATCCCAATTGAAGAGAAATGGAAATTCCAATGAGCATAAAGTTATTGCAGATCCAATGGGTGTATCTTCTCCACTAAAAATATAACTGCATTTCCAGAGACTTGAGTTTAAATGGAGACTGTTTGTTCCCAAACATGCCCCAGTTGAGCAGATGAACCAAATGTTGCTTGAGTAAAGAAGATAGTGGTTTATTAAAGCATCTGCATTATCCCACTTGCTATCAGTTACTACTTTTTGAGCGGCTTGCCAACTGCTTTTGTGTAGGATTCTTGTAATATATAATGTCCTCATGCAAATACATGCCAGCTTTTGTAAACATTTTTAGTTCTAAAGTGTTAGTGAGCAATATCAAAGAAAAGGTTCTTGCATGTGTTATTTAGACACATATTAATAAATTAGGAAAGCAAATTTCTCCCATTACATGGCAAAAATGCCTAGATTCACTTTGTCGGTATCAATAGGCAGCAAGATGAGGGAAGAAATATATTTGTGAAGAGGAAGTACAAATGTTACTGTCCAAAACCATTTGGAGAGTAATATTCTTCTCCTGATTGTAACAAGAAACTCAAAATGTAGAAGACTCCAAATAGTTGGGGCATTTATTTCCTATGACCTATGTTAATTTTAGTTCAATTCCTAAGGATGATATTCTCAATGTGTAAAAATAAACTGATGTGTTATTTTAAAATGGTGTTGACTGAAATTTATGAACTTATGTCAAATATCCATTTTTTCTAGAATTTGAAATAGAACCAATGGCAATATAATCAAATTTGTGAATTTCACATCCAATCATTGGATGTTAATCAAAAGTACAACATAGTAATAAAAATTTGAACCGATAAACAATCTTAGTCTTACTTCAAACCTAGTCCTGTGTATGTGGGTTCTTGGAGGTATCTACTAAACAATGTGTGGATCTGTAATGTCCCTATCTAGGACCTTACTCACTTATCTTAAAACTCCTAATTAGAATTTGGATTTCTAATGCCTGCTATGATATTATTTAAGTTTGCCTTGCTCCTTACTAATTAATATTGTAATGAATTGGTTATCCTTCCCCTTCTCTCTCTCTCTCTCTCCCCTTCCCATTCTCTCTCTCTCTCTCTCTCTCTCTCTCTCTCTCTCTCTCTCTCTCCTATTCTCTCTCTCAAATACTCTCTCTCTCTCTCTCTCTCTCTCTCTCTCTCTCTCTCTCTCTCTCTCTCTCTCTCTCTATCTCTCCTATTCTCTCTCTCAAATACTCTCTCTCTCTCTCTCTCTCTCTCTCTCTCTCTCTCTCTCTCTCTCTCTCTCTCTCTCTCTCTCTCCCCTTCCCCCCCTCTATCTCTGTCTCTGTCCTCCCTCCCTCTCTCCCTCCCATACTCATACTCTCTCTCTCTCTCCATTATCTCCTCTCTCTCATCACCCTCTCTCTATCTCAAGCTATCTCTCTCTCTCACCTTCTCATTCTCTCTCTTCCTCTCTCAGTGCTTGCCACCTTCTCACTCTCTCTCTTCCTCAATAGCCACCCATGAATTTTTTAAATGACTGATTAATTTCCTTTGCTTCTTTTAATGGCCATCCATGATTTTTCTGCAATCTTCCAACCTTTCGTACATAGTCGTAAAATACATATTAATATATTATACATATAAAATAATATATAATATATAATGTAACTGTTATACACTAAGTTTTCACCCTTATTTCAAGCTCTCGTAGTCTTGATAACTTAGTATAACATGAGAATCATCTCCAAGTTGTGGGACCTATGCTAACTGAGATGTGACCTCCAGGTTCTAGGCTGGTTCCTCTTAGATAATCACCTTAATTTGCTTCTTGACATGAAAGTAAAATCTCTTGAGGGAAAAGGGATAGAAGGAATGCTTGAAAGGGAAAATGACTTGAAAGCAAACTACCTACTAGGTGATACACCGAAATGATGGTTTGAATCACAGTATAGAAGATGAAATCAGTGAATAAACTTAGGTCTAGGAGATCACAACTCACTAAATAGGCTTGCATCAATATTTCATAGAAGGGTCTGTAATAGAAAGAGGCTATTCAGGGAAAGAGAGAAAAAATTTCACAAACAATAGCATTCCTAAGAATTTAGACACAATCTACAACCTGCAAACAAACATTCACCTCTACAACTCAATATAAGAATGAGACAGATTGTCAGGGGGTTGAAGTATACCCACAAGAGCATTCAAATCAAATCACCCACAAGAATACACATAACTTGCAGAAAGAGAGAGGGACCAGGAACCCTAAGATATCACTGAAAACATATATATATTTCAATTCAATAAGAGAGAATTTAGACAAGGAAGCATAGGGACAGAGAAGATGTCACAAAATACCTCTGCAATATCTGAATCATCAATGAAAGATTACAAAATATAGAAAACCAAAGGGCAGAGAAAATACCACAGATAGCTTTCTAAGAAAGAGACTTTCTTCTTTACAAAATGTGAACTCTCTAAGCTCAAAAGCTCTAAAAAAAACAATATATACATCTATTTTTTGCATGCAAGCAGGAGTCAAAACCTAACTAGGGTTACATAGATTTTCAATAGAATAATAACCAACCCTAATTTTGTCAAGTCTGATCATAAAAGTATCTCTGAAAATATCTCAACCGATTAGATATTTTTTTTGCGTGCCCATTCTTGTACTGCATCCACCCGCGGACAAGCAACCTTGATTTATCTACTTTTTTGCAACTTAGGCTTGCCATGAATGCTAAAAATGGTACTTCTCAGGGACAAGAATCAACCTGAGATGGCTGCTCAGACCTCTTTATCATCTTCTTCAACTGCAAACGTCTTGGAACATAAATTCTTTAGCTACCTCTACAGCCGCAGCTTGTTGAATCAAACGCTAGCAAAAAACCTTCGTAGAGATATTTAAATTTGAAAAATAATGGCTAGCTGGTCATTTTAAAACATGGCCGTCAATATCTATTATTTCCCAGTAGATGAACGACCTAGATCACCCTTGAAACAGTCACAAACCCTCTTGAAAAGTCAAAATCCACATTGGCATATCGTAGCCAATGAAAATCAAGCATGTCGACACATCAGTCATTTTGGACCCACCTTGACCTTTCTTTCCTTTAGTCATTCGACGAATGTGCGACTGAAGGCACTTTTCTAAGTCGCGAAGAACTTATCTTAACCCTAGTCTGGTTAAGCGACTTTGTGAACACTGCAGTCGCTGAATATCTGAATCCCTTAGCTGACCCTGGTTACATCTTGCGAATAAGAGAAAAGCCTTTAGTCGCTAATTCGCAGAGTTTTTTCCTTAACCCTGGGCCCAGACTTGCCACTTGTCAACCTTTTATTCACCCTTGACTGCTCCATTAGTAGACACCTCGACTTCTTTCTGGCATCGGACCCACTGCAAACTTGATTCCCATCTAACGGTGGGCGCATGATCTCATAACCCCTGAATATTCCTTCCGATCATGTGCCAGCCATTGATCCTTTTGAACTGGGACCCCACTAACACATGGGTCCACCTGTAAGTCTTTGTCAACACTCAGCAACCAATCATATTCAAGCACATTAGCAACATGCGGCACTAGACCCACTAACACATCTCTTTGTTTCAACCAATCAAACGTTAGCATGTCAGCATGACTTGGCACAGACCCACCTTTATAAGCTTTTAATTGGACGGCTGTCTCAAGTTTGCATAGCTCTGATAGACCCTATGAGATCTTATGCCATCCATCAGATCTTGTCCTTGTCATTGAAAGCTTTGGGCCCATTGACAACAGATCCACATCATCACTTTTAAAATTTTAGCATGTCAGCTCCATTTGGCAGAGGACCCACCCTTTGTCAGTTGCTTGAGAAAAGTAAGATCGACGGTCAGTGCATGATCTCATGGTTCTAACAAAACCCATGAGAACTTACACCAACTGTAGATCTTCTACAGATGTCAGAGCGCTTAGTGACACGTTGGATACCAGGTCCCACTGACATATTCCAGTTCATCATTATGTGGACCAATCAAATGCGAGCACGTCAGAACACGAGGACCCACCTGACAAAACCCTGACAACAAAGTAGAATCGACGGTCGGCGCATAATCTCATGTGTCAGAAAATCTCTATGCGATCATGCGCCAACTATTGGATCAAGAGGGAAGACATCACACTGGGCCTGCTCTGACAAGCCTCCAAATCATTACCTTCAACCAATCAGAAACCTCCAAGTCAGACAACGTGGCAGTGGACCCACTTAACTTTTGAAGCACTGCATACTTGGAAGATCCAACGGTCGGCGTAAGATCGCATATGTCAGAAAGAGGCTATGTGAAGATACACCAACCGTCAATCTTGTTGAACTGGGACCCTCGCAAGTCTTGACTACTAGACACTAAGCGATTACGTGACTAAGGGAAGGAAAGGACCATTCTTTAAGTCGCTAACCATTATGTTGAAATCGCCAGGCATTAAGCGATTAAGAGAAACACTGCAGTTGCCAGTTCGCTGAATAGAAAGGGATGACCGTCGCAGAACAAAGAGAACTGGCTACTGAAGGGATAAAATGCACACATGGGAAACGAGAACTTTAAGTGGCCCAAAAAGGTAACTACAAAATAGAACATGGCCTAGGGTTCTTTAGGGTTTTATGGGCTCAAACGGCTAGATTTTCAAATTTAAACTTGTAGACCCAGGAACTAAAACAAATTGTAGAGACCAGAGGACGGGGCAGAAAACCATGAAAATTTCAGGGGTGACTAATAAGATAAAAATGCAGAACCTGAGACAGGACTTAGCTAAATTTGTATGAAACAGGAAAATTTGGGTAACAGTAACATTTAATATTAATATATATTAAATAATGTTTAAAATGTAAAATGTATATTATATAATATTTAATATATAATATTATATATAATATATAATCTAATATATAATTCTAATATATAGTTTTTGATATTAATATATAATTAAATAATATTTAATGTAAAATGTATATTATATAATATTTAATATATATAATATATAATCTAATATATAGTTTTTAATATTAATATATATTAAATAATATTTAATGTAAAATATATATTATATAATATTTAATAAATCTAATATATAGTTTTATATATATAATATATCATATGAAGGATGGAGAAATGGGAGGGAGAAGGTGGAGGGAAGGGAAAGTGAAAATTCAATTTAATTCTACCGTCATATTCAGGTATCCAAAAATATCGGGTACTCGATTAGGCTCGGTATTGTTTTGTGCACCAAACCTACATAGTCAACTATTGAAATGTCTCAAATATGCATTTTCCCCCTGTTTCTCTGAGTTCCAGACTACAACAATGTAGCTTACGAAATTTTTTTCATCCAAATTTAAAAAAACGAAAAGGGTATCTTAAGGAGATTATCAACTTTCTATCGATATAATTGCTGTCAAATTTTAAATTCGATAAGTAATTATTAGTTATTTTCTAATTGAGCTACCTCTAAAGTGTTGATTTATATACTGATTGAAAAATGACTATAACTTTCAGACGGTATAACATTTTTTAAATTTGAAAAATATGTCACATTCTATGCTTCACCTACTATAAGGAAAAAAAATAAAATTTAAATTTTGTAAAGTTTTGAATGAGTTAAGGTGGTTAGACATGGGAGTTTTTTTATTCTAAAAATGTTGTAGCAGAAAATTCATAATTAATTATTTTTTTAGATTAAAATTATAAAAAAAAATGTGTCACATCTGAGCATGAGTCTACTAGTAATATATAAAATCTTATAATAAAATATTATTATTTGATTATGATTAAGGTGGTTAGACATACACCTACTTCTTACCTTTTTTTCAGAAATTTTTGTACTGATGCATTGAAATCTATAGTTTTCACCAATCATACTAACTTTTTCTCAAAAAAGGCCTAGTAGTTTAGAAACTACATTCAATTTTCTACAAATTCTATTCTTACAACTTTTTGATATTAGGTTCACAGCTAGTTGAAAGTTTCACGTCAAGTTGACTAACCCTGATTTGCTGATTTTTCATTGCTACTTAAGGGCATAGTTTGGCCCCTCATGATCTTGCACATACCCCTAAGTCCATGTGTTGTACTAGGAGTATTAGCACCAAAAAAGAATGGAGAATGGAGGATGTGTACATATTCCAAGATAATAAACAAGATCACAATCAAGTACATATTTTCATTGCCACAGATGGATGATATTATGGACTGTTTGAGTGGAGTTGTGTATTTTTCAAAGATAGATCTCAAGAGTGGATATCATCATATTCAAATCAGAGAAGGAGATGAATGGAAGACTATTTTCAAAATAAAGGAAGGACTGTATAAGTGGCTAGTCATGCCTTTGGGCTAACCAATGCACCGAGGACTTTCATGCGGCTCATGAATAAGGTTCTAAATTTTTTTTTGGGTAAGTTAGTCATTGTTTACCTAGATGATATTTTGATATTTAGTAAGACATTGAAGGAGAATATGATGCATATTCATATGGTGTTTGAGAAGTTAAGGGAAAAAAATTATTGATTAATTTGAAGAAGTGCAATTTTGTGAAGGAGTTAGTGTATCTGAGATTTGTAGTTTCAGAAGAAGGTCTAAAAATGGACCCAGAGAAAGTGTAGACTATCCTTGAATGGCCTACTCCAAGGAGTGCTACTGAGGTAAGATCTTTTCATGGTTTGGCTATCTTTTACAGAAAATTTATCAAGAGTTTTAACAGTATTTGTAGACCGTTGACTGAAACAATGAGAGGGGATAGAAAAGAGTTTAAGTGGACTACTGGGGCAGATAAGAGTTTTAAACTATTGAAACAGAAAGTTACAAAATAACCTATTTTAGAACTTACAATTTTTATTAAAGTGTTTCAAGTAGACTGTGATGCTAGTGGTACAACAATAGGGGCTGTTATGAGCCAATAAGGTAAACCTGTTGCTTATTTCAGTGAGAAGTTAAATGATGTCAAGATAAAATATTTTGTTTACGATCAATAATTTTATGCTAAAGGTCAAACATTGAAGAAGTGGAGACACTATTTGCTTCCTAAAGATTTTATTTTGTATACTTATCATCAAGCTTTGCAATATTTGAATAGTCAAGGAAAGTTGAATCAAAGACATTTGAAATGGGTTGAGTTTTTGCAGAGTTATACATTTATTTTGAAATACAAGAGTGAAAAGTCTAACAGGGTTGCAGATGTGCTTACCAGAAGATATTTTTTGTTGACACATATGCAGATTGAGGTGGTTGGGTTCAAAGAACTCAAGCATTTGTACCCAGAGGATCTTGATTTTGGAGAAGTTTAGAAATCTTGTAAAGAACCTATTACTCTGGACAGAACAACGTGGTTGGATTTTATCATTAAGAATGATATGATATTTAGAGGGAGTTAGTTGTGCATTCCATTAAGTTCTCTGAGGGAGAATCTCATCAAGGAGAAGTATAGTGGAGGATTGGCTGGACATTTTGGTCATGATAAAACCTTTGCTTTGGTTAGTAAGAATTATTATTGGCCACAGTTGCAAAAAGATGTCAAGAAGTTTGTACAGATTTGCAGAGTATGTCAAATGGAAAATGGAGTGAAGTAGAATACATGGTTGTATCAGCCATTACATGTACCAGAGAAGCTTTGGTAGGATATCAGTATGGACTTTATTCTTGGTTTACCAAAGACTCGATGGGGACATGATTCAATTTTTGTGGTGGTTGACATATTTTCAAAGATGACACATTTTATTCCTTGCAAGAAGACTAATGATGCAGTTCATGTGGTAAAATTATTTTTCAAAGAAGTGGTGAGACTACATAGTTTTCTAAAGAGTATAGTTTCAGATCGGGACACTAAATTTGTTAGATTATTTTTGTGCACATTGTGGAAGAATTTAAAGATAGATTTGAAGTTCAGCTCATCACATCATTCATAGATTGATGGATAGACAAAGGTGGTGAATAGGAGTTTGAGAAATTTGCTGAGATGTTTGGTTGGAGATAAGCCAACAGGATGGGATTTGATTTTACCACAAGAAAAATTTGCATACAATAAGTCTATCAACATGAGCACTGGTAAATCACCATTCCAAATTGTGTATGGAAGTAGTGCCAAAAATGCATTTGAGTTGAGAAAGATAGATAAATGAGAAATAAGTAGTGTTGAAGCTGAGGATTTTGCAGCACATTTGAAGAACATCCATGAGGAGGTGAGGAAGCACATTACCAAGATGAATGCACAGTATAAGGCTAAGGTAGATGAGAAAAGGAGGTATAAGAAATTTCAGGTTGTGGATGAAGTCATGGTTCATTTGCAGAAGGAGAGATTTCTAGTTGGTACATATAACAAGTTAAAAATGAAAAAGTTTGGGTAATGTAAGATACTAGAGAATCACGATTTAGGAAATGCCTATGAGGTAGAATTTCTTACTGAGTTGAATATTTCATCAGTATTTAGCATTTCAGATTTGTCAGAGTATCATGAAGGGGGTGTTGAAAATGAGATTACAGAAGCATAGTGGAGTATTCCAGCAACTAGTTCAGATACCAAGGAGATTGAGGATATATTGGATAGTCATGTTGGCAGAAGCATAAGGAACATGACATATGAATAATATCTTGTCAAATAGAAATGATGACCTATTGAAGATTCATCATGGTTGACAAAGGAGGAGGTTAACCATCTTGGGTTTCCTCTTCACACCTGAGTTGTGACAGGGTCACTTCCCAAATTAGCTTGGGTGTTTGATGCAGGAGCATCCTAGGTGTAAGAGAAATCTTGCATCACCCAAAAGTATTTTTGGTTTCTTTTCAATAAGGGCTATCTTGTGCATAGCTACTATTTATGGAAACTTACTATTTTTAGTAAGTTGGTCATACAATCTTAGAATGTTCTGATTTCACAAGTGGAGGTTCATCTTAGTCATATCATCCTACCAGTTGAGTTTCATTGCCACATCATCTGTATTGGTGAAGTTATTGAGGTTTTTTGGTACAAAATTTTTTAGGTCAATTTTGAAGGCCTTAGAGGCTCTGGATCACAATCGACCCTTGGCTGACTGGAGCTTGCGCGAGTTGACACTATAGATCAGATCCTGCCATTTTCTAAAAAGTGATTACAATAGAAAAACAAAGCTACGGTTAAAAAATTATGGCCTCCGAAAGTTGGGCTACGTAAAACATATTTTATAATTATTTGGAGCCGACCCTATGTAAAAAGAAATGAAAATAAAATAATTCTTAAGGAAGTCGGCCTTAAAGGCTAAATTTATGGAACCTTTTCGGACGGTGGAAATTGCCTATATAAGAAAGGTCAGTAGTGTTGTCTTTGGCAGTGCTGGGTAGTAGATCTGGGTAATGATTCGAGACTTTGTCTGATAGAATATTGTAAGTGAAAATGCCCATGTGGCTTTGCATATTGTAATTTTGAAATTTATAATTCCACATTTGCGAAGATAATAAAAAGTCAATTTTCTGTTCTTGCATATTTTTGTTGTTTCTCTATTTATGTTATGTGTTTGCAGTATTAAGGGGAGCACCCTTCATCAAGATTTTTCAATTCAGGTTGGAATTGATTCATAATGTTTATCAATAGATGAGTGTTTCCCTATTGAAAGAGGTTGGGCTATTTTTTTAATCCAACCACTGAGAATGTCAAAGAGAGAATGACGACCATATAAACAATCTGATGCGTCCATTTTTTTCTACCACTTTACACGTCAGCTGTAAAGTCTGCCACAATCTCTTTTAAGTTTTTTTTATTACACACCCTTCATAATACCATATACATCACTTTAGATGTTATCTCCCATAAAAATTGGAGCCAACTTATTATGTCAGACAATTTATTTGTCTTTATGCTTCAAACATCTGTTTGCGTGTCTTGGACCGTCGTTTGACAAGGGATCAAATAAAAACAGAAGGAATGGTGCATTTATCCCACCATAATTGGATTGACAAGTGTCATGGCCTCGAAATGATGATTCCCACATAAAATTTAAGCTTTTTTTAGTGCTTTAGAATCTCGTGTTGTATCCTTGAAGCCAAAATTTAGGAAGAAGCAGTTTCCAATGCAAATGCAAAGAGAGACACGAGTACTAAAATTATAGCAAGGACCGGGGTAGGAGCAAGTACCCATAGCTATGCAGCGAACTAAATCGAGACTACCCCCCAGTTATGGGATTTCAAGGATTTCAAGGAGTCAGAATGTCAAAAAAGTATGAGGAAGCTGAGCACCCAATTAAGCGCGGGGATTCGATGATTTCTTTCCAGGACTTGGTGAGTGTGAACAATGATGGAGAAAACTAGTCTGTAGGTAGGTCATGGAGTCTTCAACACTAGGGAAGATCGCTCTGGGACTTTCTTTAGTTGAACTGGAACGATCGTGTCGACCATCATGCAGTCGAATTGATGGAAAGCTCAATTCATGCTAATATTCAACCGATGCTACCGTTTCTACTGCAATTCAACAATCTGAGTTACAGTGTGTCGACTAGGACACGTTTCAGTAAGAACTGATTGAGGGTCACCGACCAGATCAGGAATTTGTAGCACAAGATGGTTCTGAATGATGTTTCAGGTGAGGCAAGAGGTGACAAATTGTTTGTCATCTTGGGAGAGAGCAGGTCCAAAAAGTTGGCATTAATTGACACACTTGTGCACAGTATTTCGAAGGACAGTTTGAAGGGGACTGTGACAATTAAAAATATATAATTTGTATTCTTTAAATATAAAAAATTAAAGATTAATAAAAATACTATAAAATTATTCTCATCATTTAAATTTTTAAATAATTATGTTTTAAAGTATTTGAAAGACAGTTTCAAATAATTATATTTTTTAAGTCAATACAAATAATTAAATAAAATAAATCTTAAAAGAAACCAAGTATTTGATATTAAGATTCTAAAATAAACAACAAATAAACCATAAAATATTTACCATTAGAAAGATATGTAAATTCATAAAATATTTAAAGAAAAATAATTTATATTGCTCAATTATTTCTTAAAAAGAAACTATAAAATATTTTTAGATTTTTGTTATATTTTATATTAAAAAAACAAAAAAACTTAAAGACAAAAGCTAATTTAAATTTTAAAAATAAAAAATATGATATAAATACTAAAATCATTATTTATTTATATTTTATAAGAAATAAAAATACTTAAAGAAAACAAGTAATTTAAATTTTAAAAAGAAAAATATGATATAAAAACTAAAACTATTATTTATCTATAAATATATATTTTTAAAAATTAATAATATATTTTATACTTTTCAAAATAATTTATATATTATATAATAATTTCAATAACATTTCACATGTATATTTGTCGTACCAACCAGAATTCTACTTTAATAGATTATACATTTTTTTTACATTTTAAATCTTTTGTACTGTTTCTGTAGGCATACAACCAAAATCGCTTTGAATAGATTAATTAATTTTTTTTATATTTTAAATCTTTAGTACTACTTTGGCAGACATACTCACTTTGCACGACATACGTACAAAATACTGACGAAAGAGTTATTGAGGTTTGATGGGCATGCGACATTATGGGATTGACATCTAGCCATATCGAATGATACGGTGGGATAGTCATTTCCACACACACACACACACACACACACACACACACACACACACATATATATATATATACACAGAGAGAGAGAGAGAGAGCATAGCCACGTGTACTTGCTTCTAATAACCTATCTCTTAAAAAATGGAAGTGACTAAGCTCCTTACAAAATGTACCATTGACCAAATTTTTAGTGTCTGTACTTCATGATCTGCATATTTTGTAGCCGAAAACCACAAGAAAATTGCAATAAAACCATTGTGTTTTCACGAATTTGGAAAATAAAAAGTTTGCCATTTTTTTTTTTGTATTTGGTGCATTTTGTCGGGAGCTTAGCCTGTGCCCTCAAAAATACCTTACTAGGAGCTCAAAAATACCTTATACCTATATTTTTACGCTTTGATTTCTCCATCTTTTAATTTCGTGAATATCAACTTATGTAAAAAATCTCAAAAATCTCCAACAAGATCTCAAAAATCTTTCTTAATAAAGGCCATTGAGTTGAATTCAAGCCCCTCACCACCTTAAGAAATTGCATCCTGTTACTCAAAGACTCCAAGGACATTCTTCAAGATGCACGAGTTTGTTTGTTCATGTGGCACCCTTTACATAGGTGAAACTGGGCATTCTTTTAGCACTAGGATTAAAGAGCATGGTGCTGGCATTAAACATGAACGAGTGTTCAAATTTGCTCTTGTCGAACATTCCTCATCCACCAAGCACCACATTTGGTTTAGCATTTATCTCCCTGGTTCTTTGAGGTTCCTTTCCCTTCCTTGGCTCCTTGGTTCTTCTTTGCCCTTGTTGTGGTGTCTCCTCTTCTTTGCTTCTTTGTGGTCCTCCTTTTCTTAGCCTTCCCTTGTTATTTTCTTATATGATGATGGGGATCTAGAATATGGGATTGACAATGGTCAAATATAACCTACTATTTGCCACATATTCCTTAAATTTTCAAAAAATGATCACAATCAAGTATAAACTATAATTAACATATGGTAATTCACTTCACATGCTTAAAAATTGTAATTGTGAATCGTGCTCAAATTTAATTCATAAGAGGCATATTGCAACTCAGTTGACATATTTAAATATCTTAATGTATGGAACATGGTCAAATATAACCCATCATCAATATTGTACAACTTTTGTTAAACGAGAGAGAGAGAGACTTAATTGACTCTCTATATATATTCAATGTACCTATTACACACTAAGATACGATTGCTAAGTCAATGAATGAGTTCCAAAGTTCAATCACATCAATTTAATGCAGCTAGTGATTGTTGGACGTAATGGTCCACCTAGAAAGGAATGTATAGCTAAGATACTAGTTAGGTCGTTTGCATAATTGAACCTCTTTAAAAGGTCCACAAGATTTCAAATTTATGATTTCAATTGGAACGTTAAGTTTAGACATCGCTAATCTCGAAGAGCCATCACATCAATTTAATATAGAGTGGCTTTTGGGATAGAGTGAATCGGCAGTAGCAGGTAATGGCGTTTTGGTTACTTAAAGGAAGCCTTTTTTAGAGCTAATTTGGTGGATTATTTTGAAGGACAAATCTAAGATAGTAACATTTAGAAGACGTGTTAAATAATTGCACCAAATCAAGTTGACTGTCAAGGTTTTAATTGGTACGTATTTTGAGGAAAAGCCATTAAGGCACTTTCCAGGGTTCTTTCTCCTCCATCAGCGAAGTTCTCAGTGGTATTTTATTTGATTACTCTCATCTTTCTTCATTGGTTTGGAGAGAATGGACACACTGATAAGGTTGGGATGTGAAAAACAGGCAAATGGCCTTCTTAGGCTTTATCACAAACAAGCGTACGAGGGAAGTATTGATTCATAAGCAGAGACTTATCAAATATGTAGCGAGGAGTGTATTAGGGAGAAATTTTATGCATGCGGATCTTAGGCAAAGAGCCAATGCAGATATTTTAGTGGGCTTCTTGGCTACTATTCTGACACTTCGAGAAAATAAGTTAGTGGCTAGAGAATGGGAGCACGAAGATTTGGACATTAGATCATCCGTGAGAATTTATTGGTAGTTTTGAAAATGTTTTGATGATTCAATCATAGATGATATGAAATTTTTTGAATCAATAGATAATCTTGGATGTAGTTAGAAGATACCCCTGACATTCTTAGTTGAAAAATCAGGGCTTAGCTTGAATTGGCAAGGCATTTTGTTTGCTAGTGGGGCTAGCTTTTCTTGTATCATATACTATATCACATTAATAGATATAATAATGTTGCGTATAATTATCATCTATTTACAATATTATATATTATAGGTGTACTATAACATTAATAAATTGTATTATATTAATTTATTCTTATTATCATATATTATATTATACTAAATTAATAGATTTAATATTATTATATATAATTATCATATATTTATAATATTAACTTTACAATATATAGTAATATATAAAATAGATAAAATATTGTATAATTTATCAATATATATAATATATTTTATTTAAGGTGTTCAAAATTAAGCTCCAACGATATGTCAAAATATATAAATTTTAATTATTATATAAGTATTTATACAACTGCTTTTCTTTTATTTAGATTCAATTGTGTAATATGTTTTTAGCATCAAGATTTTCCATCATAGATCACAATACATGATCTATCATCAAAATGCAAGAGAGCCCAGAAAAAAGAAAATTGCAAATACTTATACAATATTAAAATATATTATAAATATATCTTAATATTTTATCCTCGTATCCCTTGAGCCTTGATAGTGCTTGCAATTTATCATCACTAACTTTGATTCAATATTTTATCGTTATTATTGTACATAATTATTTTTCACAATAAATGAAATATTTTTAAACTATCTTTTTTCTTTTCCATACATACTAAATTAAACTAAACACAATCAATTGACTTTTGTCATTGAAAGTGCTGATACAATCATTACTCTATATATTTACAACATCAACTGTGGATTGGATCGAATAAATACCAAGAAATCTTTGAAATCTTTTGATAATATCATGTATACTCAGGTCAAAATCAAGCTGAGTCACCTAGGATAAAATGTGGCAGTCATCTCAATTGAATTGAATGCGTAGGAAACGTGAGGGGAAGAACAACTACAAGTCAGAAAGGCAATTGGAATTACTCGAGGGAGTCGGCAGCCCTAATTCGTTGACTCAGCGTGGTCCAAGAGAGACCGAAACAGTGGCGTGTGATGATGGAACAGATGAAGCTTCCATCCACTCAACATTCACCGAACCCAATCCGTTTGCACTGGAGTCATTGTCAATAAAAGCTGGCTGAGTAGGCTGGGCCAAAATCTCTGTATTGCTTGTCAGCATGGACACCACTTTGGACATTAATGGCCTCAGTTCAGGAGCTCCTTGTGTGCACAGGAGAGCTATCTGGATTACCTTTAATATCTCTTCTTTATTCACCTCCAGTTCTTCATCAATTAATCTTTGGTCAACCATGCTAAATGCCTCGTTTTTCTCGTATAGACTCCATGCCTGCATATATATATTCATGGCTTCATTAGAAGGTTTATCAACGGCTGTTTTTAGAGTAATGCAATTGAAGGCTAGTTCTACTCAACAGTCGTGTACATTCACACTGTTCGTTGTTGATCACTGAAAAAAATTGCTGATGGAGACAATTTTTTGAGTTTACAGTAAAAAAATCAGCATATTGTAAGCATGGATTGACAGATTGTTTGCGTTTATAATAAACAATAAACACATTTATAAGACAAATTTATTGTAAACGCAGACGTGACCTTTTTTCTTGATACATTACTCAGACTTGATGCTGACACAGCTGTTTGTACAATTATTTTTTATTTGCTTGATGTATCTGCTTATACAGCTGTTCTGTAATATTATATTTCATTTTTAAATAAATAACACAACTTTTACTTCACATTTACATATGGAAAAAAATTAATAAGACAACTTGGACTTAACATTTATGTATGTTTATACTGTTCATTTCTTGATCACTTTTAAAAAAGTAATTGTGCGTGGGACATTTTGTGTGGAGTTACAGTAAACGACAAATACATTATATAAGAGGAGCTTTCTTCAAAATTCACATTCATGAATTCACTGACATTTCAACTGTTCAATATTGACCTCTACTTTTTTATATTGAAACAACTGCAAGTTGCAAAGGAAAGAAAAGCAATGAATGCTGACCACTTTTTTTTTTAAAAAAAAAGCTTTATTCAACATTCATGCACATTTAAACTGTTTAGTGACCGCTTTTAAAAAAAACGAACAATTGCTAATGGGGACAGTATTTAGACGTCGAATGACGAGTTTTATAATTTTATTAGTATTTATCAAGGTTCACACATTTCATTGTTGACCATCAAAAAATTAAATTGTGGATGAAGACAACTATAAACAATCGATATAGCGTAATCAATAATTAATAATAGCAAGAGCGGATTTGTAAATCATACCAAAATTATAAAAAGTATAATATATTTTAAAAATTATAATTTTTATATTTTTATCTTAAAAATAAAATTGATATATCTTTACAAAATATATAATTTTCTATTTATTAAAAGATATTTTCATCTATTCAATCCTGTCAAATCTTTAAAGGAAAACTTTCATTTTCTTTTTTTCACCACTAAATTTTATATAAGATTTTTAATAAATTCTTTTATCATCACAAGAACATTGACCATTCATTTAGAAACAATTCTAATATTTTAAATTGCTATTCTTTGGTACCATTGACTATTCTTACTCCCGTAATATCAGTAAATTGGGTTACTAGGTGTAGATTGTTTTCTTTCGAAGTAGGTTGCATGTCATTTTTTTTGCTTTATAATCATTTTTTTTAATATAATTTCTTAAATAATTTTATTTAAAAAGTTATAGTATAGGAGAAGTATATCAGTAGTCATTATAGCTAACTTCATGTACAAATAGATTCTAAACAATAATCATTTATTTTTGCTTGTCTTCATATATGCCTTAACTACTTATAGCTATTGTTCAAGTTCCTTGATAGTAATGGTACTCTGGAATTTGTAATGCACCAAAGGGAATGACTATTTAGAAAGATGCCCCAAAACTTATGTGCTACAACTATCTTAAATTGTCAAATACTTATGCACAAATTTCTTAATAGTCATTCAACTATTTCCAATACTTATACATAAATGCTCTAGTTGTAGCTGAAACATTCTAACTACAAAAAAGAATAAATAAACATAAACTTTTAATAATTAGAATAAGAACATAAATGAACAGTAATTAATAGATTGAGTGAACAAGAAGTGAACCGGATTATTTCAATAATATGATCCCTAAATGATCTGAATATTTTCTAAAAAAAAATATTTAAATGATTATTGAGCCTTTTCGTTTGACGCTTACCCATTGTAAAAGGAGTTCCATATGTTCTGGAAGTTTAGGATCAATGTACTTTCTACCGCTCACAATTTCGAGAACAAGCATCCCGTAGCTGTACACATCCGCCTTTTCTGTCAAATGACCGTGAACAGCATATTCAGGCGCCGTATATCCTCTGCCACACACTAAAATCATAAGCAATCGTTCAATTTAACATAGAGAAGGGGGTAACGAATACATGCAGGTAAAGAATCTTACATGGTACCACCGACTCTTGTAGTAAGATGTGTCCGGTCCTCTGGAAAGAGCCTTGCCAATCCAAAATCTGCAATTTTGGCCTGAAAATCGTTATCTAGAAGTATATTGGCAGCTTTAATATCCCGGTGCAGGATTCGAAAGGGGGATTCTTCGTTTAAATATGCAAGTCCCTTCGCCGTTCCCAAAATTATCTCAAATCGCAAATTCCAGCTCAGTGGTTTCACCGCTTTTGCTGCAGCAAGAGATATTACGCAACAGATTTAAGAGATTCCTAGGGATTTAAGCAAAATAATTTGTTATTTCTCTGTTTTTCTGAGAAAGATTTAGACAAACCGAAGAGATGTCTGTCAAGACTCATATTTGGCATGAATTCGTAAACCAGTAGCTTCTCTAGTCCTCGTGTGCAACACCCGAGCAAACGAACAAGATTGCGGTGACGAACAGCACTGATCAGCTTCACTTCTGTAACAAATTCGTCCGATGCCCTCGTAGACTGTTGTGCGAAAAGCTTTTTCACTGCAACCTCCCGGCCGTCGTTAAATATTCCCTAACAACACAAACATTCCATATCTGATTAGAAAACAGGAGTCAAAGTCTGCTTTAGATTTTAAAGACTGGTAATCCGAATACCTTATAAACTTGTCCGAATCCTCCCTCGCCAATTTTCATACTTGGATCGAATTTTTTAGTTGCAGATCGAAGTGAATCGTAGCTAAAGAGATGATCCCACTTAGGGTCTTCCTCGGCAATAAAGTATATGTCTGTTAAAACCAATGGCAAATTATACACTCAAATAAAAATATTAATCCTAATTACTTTGAATCGATTTACAATACGAATCCTACTGTAAAGCTTCTTCAATTTCATCGATTTCTGAGATTCTTTATATCATTTTATAATACGAATCTTATCGTACAGATTCATGAATTTCATCAATTTCCGAGAAAATAGCATTCTCTAAATCATTTTAGAATATAAGATCTATTGTATAGCTTATTGAATTTCATCATTTTGTGAGAAAATAACATACTTTCAATCATTTTAAAATACAGATCCCACTGTAAAGCTTCTTCAATTTTATCAATTTCAAAAAATAATTTTCTTACAATCTTTTTAAAATAAAAATCCACTGTAGAGCTTCGTGAATTTTATCAATTTGTGAAAAAATAACATTCTTTCAATCGCTTTAAAATATCAATCCTACTGTAAAGCTTCTTGGATTTCATCAATTTGTAAGAAAAACATCATTCCTTGAATAAGTGAATCCTACTGTAAAGTTTCTTCTTGAATTTCATGAGTTTCTGAGAAAATAGCAATTCTTTGGATCGTTTTATAATAGGAATCCTACTGTAAAGCTTGTTAAATTAACATTCTTTTTGTAAAATATGAATCCTACCGTAAAGGTTCTAAACTTAATTAATTGGTTAGAAAATAGCATTGTTTCACCTGCTTCTTCATGCTTCCTGCGGCCGGGGGAGGCTTTAGCGCATACTTTTCGGAGAGAGTGTCTGAACACAAACGACAGCGCCAATACAGAAAGGAAAGCCGCACCTCCCAAGGTTCCGATCAAGATTATCACAGTCTTTGAAGGGCTTGCTGTAGAAACAAGAAAAGCCAAACTTTTCAAAACATTTAACAAAATTATCAATAAACTTAAAGAATTTAGATTTCCACAGCCTACGATGTTGTTCTCTGTTTTTGAATTTGTCTTTCTCGATTTTTTGACGAAAAGCTCAAAAACTCTAACAATTGAACAAAATTGGAATAAAATCTGATTTCAAAATAGTAAAAAGGTTGCAATGACTTACAGGAAGACGAAATGGAGAAGAAAGCAACGGTAGAGTACCGCAAATAACAGCCGGCTTCGAGAGCCCTTCCATCCTGCAGTGAAAAGCACTGTTGTATGATCTGGATTGCGGTCCGAAGACAAAGGTCACAGCTACTCGTATTAAGCGTCCGCCTGCACATAGCCAGTCCATAAACAGCCGTCGGTAATCCATTGGCAGTAAGTTCACCTTTGGCGAAACCCTCGTTGTTTAGCGCCTTGGATTTGATGTCCGCTAGCAAATTCAGGACAGTTTCATTAAAAAGCTTTGGACTAGAGGAGGCGCCTGAGATGCAGACGTTGGAGTAGCCGACATCTAATACCTGATCAAAAAAACTGGAATTCTCATAACGCAGGAAACATCCATCGTAAATCATACGAGCCCCGGTATCGTCAGGACAGTATATAAGAATCTGATTTTGTGCCGCTGCATAGCACGTATTGCAGTCCTCCTTTGACAGATCATTTCTGCACTGGGCAAGCCCATAGACGGTATTTACCCCAGTCCCGGCTGAAGCCGTACCAAATCCTGTTGAAGAAACGTTTTTGGCAAGCTGTGAGAAAACGGTGTTGAGATTTTCTTTGAAAACTGTGGCATTTGCATATGTGATCGAACTACAGCCATGACCGGCCTCTGTAGTTTGGGGATCGGCTTCTAAACGTAGAACAAAATTGGATACGGCTAAAATTAAGAGTACATAGAAAACAAGCCATGAGTGGCTGGGGTTTGTTCTTGAGCTTGGCATGATGAAGATTTGCAGCTTAAATATTAAGCAGGTTCAGAGAAACAACTGTTGAACACATACTTAATCTGAAGCATTATTGTATATAACAATAAAAAAAGGAAGCCGTTGTTACCTCGCGTTTTGGCGCTTTGTAATTTTATGAACGCACGCCAATTTTTGGTTTTCGTTCAACGAAACTGAAGTCCGTGTAAGCGATGATGAGTTTGACGACGTCTAGAACATTTGAATTTTAGAGTCTGACCAAATTGAAATATTTATAGGTCTTGTTGAATATTTGTGCAAGATCGTCTCTATATATTTGATTCTTTCTAGATATTATAGATAATTTATTTCCTTGTTATAAAATGCTTTATTAGTGTTTTCTATTATATTTTATATTCTTTCTTTAATTTGTAAATAATAAAAGAACTAAATATTTTTCTATCAATATTTGAGATTACATTCTATAATTTCTTATTAAAATGTAGATAACAAGAGATATTTATCATTATCAATATGTAGATAATTTTAAAAGTTGAATTTGAAGTATGAACATTCTTTTACCAACATTTCTATTTTAGCTATGAAAGTTAAATATTATTTTTTATTATTCATCATATTAGTTAGAAAATATTTATAGGTGTATAATTTTTTTTCCATCAATGTTTCTTATCACATTCTATAATATATTATCAATGGGTAAATAATAAATAACTATTTTTTTATAAACATTTGAGACTCCATTCTACATTCTACCACAAGCATTCTCATGTTAGCCATTGTAAGTCCAAGGTTAATTTTGGTTAGGTGTAATTGATGATTGAGTTTGAGGATGTTTAATTAGAAATTTCAATTTTACTTTTAAACAAATAAAATATTTAATAGTCTTCAACAATATTTACTCAAGATACTCTCAAATATTTGACTACAAATAATAATAAATGAATGAACGTGCAGAAGACTTTTACAAATTATAAATGAACGTGCAGAAGACTTTCCTTTATTCTATCAGTAAATTAAGAGTTGTATGATCATGTGTTTCGTGAATATAATAATTAAAAAATATTTTAGAAACACAAAGTTTAATAAGTTTGGGTAACCATAATATTTTAATTGTTTTCTGTTTTGAGTATTTAGAATCTTTCAAAAAACAAGCTTTAGAAATAATGGTTTATAGTAAGTTAAAGACAACCTAAATAAATATTATCAATATATTTAGTTCATAATTTAATATTATTTAAATTTTAGATAAACTTTTAAATTGAGTGTGGTAAATGATTGTCTTGATCGTGGATATATATATGTCAAGTTTGACCAACGCAATGTTAATGTAAGGACATGTTTAAATAGAAAATTTATAATGACTCGATGTATGGGCCAGTGAATTTTTTATTTTTTTTAAAAAAGGTTTGGGAGCGGACCCTTTGTCTTCCACATGCTTGGACCTGCAAATTAATAAAACTGACTAGTTAAATGGGACTAGACAATTATGCAGTTTAAGTTGTACGGGTGAATTTGGATTTTATTAAGTGTCAACCTATGTTGAGGTATGAGTATCATTTAATCGAGATTAGACTATATAGTATTAAGGGGAAGATTCTTATTAATCTTCATAGACATTTTATTTGTTAATTTGATAAACGATTTAATAAGGTTATTTAATTCTAGATGATTATTGAACCTTAGTAAACATAGACTTATGGTCTAGTCAAACCTAGCATTACTATAATGTTAACAATTTATTTGGTTTAAGGGGTTTTATTACATTAGTTTTACAAGAAAATTTAAACTTTAATGGTAAGGGTCGCATAGCTCATTTTAGTTATCCATTTTGAGTGCAACTTAACTCAACTCAACTCAATGCTAGAGTTAAATTAACTTCTTGAATTTGTTCAGGGTTCTCAACTATAACTATAGATTATAGAAAACTGCAACTTGTTAGTCAACTTAGATAACTTTAGGGTTTTAAAAAAAATTGTAGGTGTGTTTTTGCCCAACTTTTGGGTGTGACAAAACCGTAGGAAGTAAATCAAATTAAAATAGATGTATAATATTTGCATATGAACATGATATTTTATGGGTTAGGAAGGAATCTTTTTTTGTGTCATCCTTTTAGGATTGTTACCAGAGGCGGGGTTATCTATTTTATGGGTTAGGAAGGAATCTTTTTGTATGTCATCCTTTTGGGATTGTTACCAGAGGCAGGGTTAGGGTTAATGTCTATTTTTCCTTGCCTTGCATACTTTTGTAGTGTGTGGGCATACAAGAGGAGGTATTACATGACCATTCTCCAATAGAGATTAAGTTGGGTAGAAGGTGCAAGGTGAAAATAGAGTGAGACATCCTCCATGATCAGTTGTTGGGTGAGATGGATGGTTTGTTTATAGTGTTTTGAATAAGAAAGATAGGTGAGCATCTGATTGGTAAAGCACTTGAAGTTGCAGTGCAATTGAAGTACTCCACTAGTGGGAGGATAGGAGAAGGTAGTTGCAAGGATAATCATGTGTCCTTTTGAAGGTGAACTTGATGACAAAAGAAAGAGGAATGGTAGGAGGCAAAGATTAAGACAAAGATGACACCAAATAAAGGATAGAAATGTTTTCAAAGTAATGATCACTCGAAGATAGAGAATGTTTTGTAGGTTGCTACCATATGTTTGCAAGGGACTTGGAAAATTTTATAGACTAGTTGTATGGTGCAGAAGCACCTAGCCATGGAGATATTCTATGAGGCCAAAATGAATTTATATTTATTTTAAATGTTTCATTTATGATTTTAAGGTCACAAAAGACCATTTGTATCAAAATAATTCATGGTGTAAGTGTTGATGAGCCACTTTGTACAAAGAGGCATAAACGGTCATGAATAAGTCAAAGTTAGTTAAAAGGTCAACATATCCAAAAAAGGATTTAAAATCTAATTTATTTTATTTAGTCCATTTTTTCATGTTGGAAGTGTCCAAGAAATATATCGTCAAATTTGGTAAGGTTTACTCAAAAGTGCAACAAAGGATGTAAAATCAAAGCAATTAGTCTAAGAGGTAGTTAGGTAGTTAAAAGGAGTTACAAATGGTTTCAAAGAATTTATAAATTTATGTATTGTCAAAATTGAGGAGAGAGAGCAGTTTGGAGAGATTTTATCAAGGTGAATTCAACAAAACCTAAAACTGTCCAATGGTTTTGAGTAGTTTGTAACTAGTTACAGAGCCATGGAGGCTCAAATAGGTTGTAATTTAATGTGTAAGGGTAAGTGCACAAAGATGGGGGACCAAAAAGGGGGTATAAGATGCCACTTTTTTCCTAAAATCAGAAAACTTTGAACTTGAACAAGAAATTGAAGATAGTTCTAGACTCAAAATTTTAAGATGTGACAAGAAAAAGAGTTGTAATACTCTGAATCTAGTTTGTAAACTACTAATTTATTTTGAAAATGGTGCAGATTAAGGCCCTCAAAAAGGGGGAGCACAAAAAGTGGTAATGTTTTTTTGTGAAAAAACATAACATAGCGTCTGGTGTGCTCCCCTTAAAATGTTAACTTTTTTTTTTAATTTTTTTAATCACTCCAATGAGAAGTTAGATAACACCACGTAGTTTATCCCTGATTGTTATGCTATTTTTTTTATGAATGTATATTTTTTGATGAATTTACGAAGTACACACATCCTGAAAACATGAAATTTTTGTGTGCTCCCCCTAGAAATCATTTAAAAGTAATCAAAAATCAAATTTTCTTTTTTTTAAAGTGTGTAGAATGGAGTCTAGTTTCTAAAAATGTAACTTTTTACAAAATTCAATGAACGAGCCAAAATCTATGCCCAAAATACTACACATTGGTTCTTTTACAAAAAAAGGACATACACACAAAAGAAATTAAAGATGAAAAACTTAACATAATCAGAATTCAAAATAAACTATATGCTTATATAGCTAACAGGAAGATCTGCAATATCACGTCGTCTAATTTTTACATTATTGAACCATGAGTAAACCTGATGAAGAGCACACAAAAAAAGTTGTCATTTTTTTGTATGTCTGTTGGAAAACACATCTTAGGCCTATTTGAATCCTCCAACCCTTTGGGTTGAATCTCCAAGGAAAATCCAAGCCTTAGGATTGGTAAATTCTAATGCCTTACCAAGCGTGTGTGCCCTATAGGGCATGCACACTATGGAAATCTATGCCTTCCATAGGGCATGCACCCTATTTAAGTCATATATTTCAATTGTGAGGAGAAATAATCAGAGTGAGAGGAAGCTCTCTCTCTCTCTCTCTCTCTCTCTCTCTCTCTCTCTCTCTCTTGTTTTACATAGGCCGCATGTGCTATAGTGCGCTCGTGCTATGAAAGAATATGGATAACACTTTTTAGTTTTGCATAGGGCACACACACTATAGTGCGCTCGCACTATGGAAGACTAAAATAAATGGTCTTCTTTGTCAAAGATCTCATGAAAGAGGCCCACTTTTTCTGTATGTTGTCTGAGTTCTGCATGTTACCTGACAAATATTCACTTTTCATGGTGTTGATAGTGACAAAGAAGCATATTCTATCAATTTTCACCATCTTTTTATTTAAAAATCAACATTGAATTGTGAAAGTTAATCATTATCACCGAAATTTATCGATTAAGGTAATTTTTTTAATTTTTTTACATGTCAAATGTGAATAAAGATTATTTTGGTTTATAATTGGTATGATATACATAATTTAATATAATTGTAATAAATTTATATTATAATTTGTCATATTGTAAGAGGTTTATATTATAATTTGACTTATTGTTTTATATTTATATTAAATATTTTTAAAATTGTAATCAATTCATATGTTAGAAATCATCATCATGCCAAGGAAGTGAGTAAAGACTAACACCAAAAGAGCATGAAAGAGACAAAGAGAAGAAAAGGGAAAGAATGAGACAAATTCGTGAACAAAAAAAATTAGATACCATAGAAGAAGATTTTTATTTGGATGAGGAACATGAAACATCAATACAAAGTAAGAGAGAATTGGAATTGGAAACAAAAAGACAATGAATGAGAAACTTGCATGCAACAAGAAAATTGAATTATGAAGATGCGGGCACATCATCTATGAGTTCCCAAGTTGAAGAGACATCATCATCCAATGTTGGAGGCACACCATTGTATCATGTTGAAGGCACACCATTGTCTACTTCCGAAGGTGTGGGCACACCCTTTTATCATGTTGAAGGCACACCATTGTCTACATCCCATGGTATGCATACCCCCTTGTATCATGTTGAAGGCACACCATTGTCTACATCCCAAGGTGTAGGCACAACATCATCTCATGTTGAAGGCACTCAAGATGGTACGCAATTCACACATAGTATTTTTGATGCTCCTAGAATTATTTATAGAAAGCCAAAATATTTGATTGATATTGATACTAACATTTTACAAGCAATGCCTGACAAGATTCCCAAGTGTACTTGTCAAAGAAATGCTAATTGTATTTGGAGATCATTTTTTGAGAATTTAAACATGACAAGAAGATGTCAACTATTTGTTGAAATGATGAGAAATATGAAATTTAGGCCCATCATGAAGATTCTTGGGCTAATAATGATGGATGAGTCAAGTGAAAAATTTAATGTAAAGAATCTAATGACTGCATATGAGAGTGTGGGTTCTACATCACGCATGAAAGATAGTAATGTCACACGACATGTACTTACATCAACGATAGTAAGCACTCAAATGAAGAAATCTTGACTCATTAGAAAGACAAGAAAAAAATTCAAAATAAGTAGAAAGTCTCTAATGAGAGCCTTGGGAAGGCGTCAAAGAGTGGAAGATCCAAATAGCAATGAGTTATGGGCATTTTCCGGTAGACTATCATGAAAATATAAAGCAATTCTTGAAGCTTTGAAATCCTTGATTGAAGAATTTTGGAAGAATAACACATGGGTATCTCCTAATCAAAGAGATGTTGTAAGAAGGAGGATTGGTAGTCGAATTCGTGTTCCACATCCAAAACATTTTTTGGATTCAACTCAGACACAATTCTTTGCAAAATTAATGCATATGTAAATTAAAATTAAAATTAGTTAGAGATATTTTGAAATGTGTAAGCCTTTTTATGTGAAGATAAATCACACATGAAAAACTTGTACATGGTTGCTTTCAACTATTTTATGGTCATTTGGCAAATAGGGGCATAAAATATCATCGACATATCATATGGTTAGATAATTGTGCATCACAATTCAAGAATTCTCGTATATTTTATTGGTTGTGCAGGATGTATAAGATTACTAGAGTTCAATATATGTGGAATTTCACAGAGGTTGGTCATGTAAAGGGAGAGCACGATGGTGCAGGTGCATGTATTAAAAGAGCCTTATCATGTGAAGAATTAAAGTACAAAGAGAAAGAAACATTTTTAGATGCAGGATGTATTGTCCAGTGGTGTAATGCTACAATGGGTCCAGGTAATGAAGGTGAATCTATGGTTCGTAGACTTTTTTGGTTGATGGATGAAACTACTATTGCACCATATGAGGATTGTTGTACACTAATAGGATTGAGTGAGCTAAACTCTTTTCAAAGTTGTAATGCAGGTTCATGGAGTATCCACACATGACATATGGCATGCCTTTTTTCATCATGTGTAGATGAAGATTGGGATGGGCTTGAGTCAAAGGAATGGGTTGACGAATGGTATACATGTATTTTGAGTCCACTTGCCTCCTATCATCCCCATGAATCACTACAACTGACAGAAATGGAATCATCCATTAACTTTGATCTCTTATCTGATCTAGTATAACCAGGTAAATTTTCCAAATACAAATAATCTCAAATTTAGTACTTTATCGTAAATATTTAGTAAACTAATGTCCTCATTATGTTTATATCATTACAGGCCATGTTTTTGTTGTTATTGCACCTAAAGACAATGAAGAAGGGAAAAATTATTATTTGTGTCATTGTGTTGAGGCAAAAAAGAAATTGGATCACTTGGTTATCGATGGTGAAGAGTTAGAATACCCTATAGGAGAAGTGGTTGTAACTAGTACATGGCTTAAATGGTATGCTATGAAGAACCCTAGATTGTGGTTGTTCAAGGATTGGGAGACACACAGAAAGATTCTTCATTATTCAAACCTCATTGTTGCATCAAATGTCCACTTGATCAAATATGGGGGAAGACCACATAATAAAACTCTTTGGAAGGTTCGTGAGTTAGACCACGAGGCAATACTTGAGACAATCAAGGGTAGGGTAGATCTAATTGGTTCATTGGACTAAATGGAGATACAAAATATGGTAATGTCAAATTTATATATCACTATAAATTACTCATGCATTACCCTGTATGTATAACGGGAAGTTTGTAAGATTTAATGACAACCTTTCTCTTCTATTTTTTGGGGCAATACCAAAGGTTTTCTCTGCTCATCTCTTTCCTTTAGTGTTCCTAATGAGCTAAGTTGTACAAATATTTCTCATTATTAATAATAATAAAATTATGATGTTATGCCAATGACTTGCAGGCACATAATACTTGGAAGGCCACAGAAGAGCCTTAAGGAACCAACTCAATTCAAGGATGCACTATCTCATTTCCTTTCCAACTTCTCCCTCTCTGAAACGGAAGGTTTACATTTTGGTTTATCTAGATTAATACATTTTCTTCCATTACTAGGTTTTACCTTCTTCCCTTGCAGCTATTTTATTCCTTGTTTCTCACATTTTCCTTTTTCAGGTCCAGATCCCTTTGCTGGAAAATTGGTGACAAAATCATTACATAATACTTGTATTTTCTTATTCATACATGATGGAAGGCTATTATGCACTTGTCCTCCTTTAAAATACTTGTAAGGACTACATTCTTTGACAATGGGGAAAATATGGAGATTAAGTTTAATTTTGTTTTTGCTATCATCTACCCGCTCAAAAATGCAGGCATCTCCATCCTCAAGATTATTGGCAATTGAAAAATATATCCATCCATGAATCAAGGAAGCTTTAGGGAGATCTCTGAGGAATCATACAAGCCATTCCCTTCTGTTAGAATCCACAAGAGTTACCATTTTTCTTTCTCTTGGTAATTTGAGTTTATCTACAAATGTGTTCATGTTGTCTACAGAACAAATTTTTACATAAAATAAGCAACATTACCTTGAGAACCATCTAAACACCGTTACTAAAAAACATGTAACAAAACACAGAAACCCAAAATATCCTTTAGATAATAATAGATTGGCTTCTTGAACCCTTGTCAAATAGACTTGCAGAGTATAGGAGACTGTAATATAATAGAGATTGTTGAATATCACCCAAGAACTGAAGATAGTGTTTGTAAATACAAGAAGGCATAGAGAGAGGCCAGGGAATCTTACAAGCCTAAAATATCGATATACACTATATGGCCTCATAATTACTAAGCCAAAGGGGTTTTCTTATTCGAAAGACTTAGCAGCCTCCAGGGCCATTTTCTTTTCTATTGCATTAATAGGATGTCTACTAGAAAAATTATGACTGTGCATCCCTCTGCTCATCTCTTTAGTTTTTGTTTTCATAGATTTCACCATCTGATGTTCCTTTTCGGTAAGAGATGGATGGAAATGTTCATGACTCTCGGAAGAATGGCCTACATGCAAATAAAAACTTGTGGTTATTTAAATGGAAAGTTCAAAGTTTCCCATAATTTGGGAGTGTAAGAATTTGCAAATAGAAAATATTGAACCAAGATCAAAAGGTTGAAGAAAAGCACAAGAGAGAGAAAATATGAATGCAAGGATGGATTGAATAGATCCAATGAATTGATGATCAATGCTCAATTGATTGTGATTACATAATAGGCTTCCTTATATAGGAAAGGCAATAAGAGACAATGATAAGGAGCTGATAAGCTGTCACCTATGCTAGGTGTAATCACATGTCCACCAAATGTGGATCATCCTCCAATATGCCATAAACTATGTGCATTGGATTAGGATGATAATTTGATAAGAGCACGAAAGGTGGATCTCACACACAACGAGGTATGTGAAGACAACTATCACACTAAAAGTGGAATTTCTCCTACACCATGTGCTTAATAGATGTCCACACTCCTAGGTGTCTCAATCACTAACTACTATGCAATGCATTAACCTAAGTAAGATTAAGTTAAGTGTAATTAGGAATAATTAATTACACCAACACCCCCCCTTAAGTGCAACTTAGGGGAATGCACTTAAACTCACAATGCAAGATGGGTCCCGACTACTAGGCCATGTTAGGTACCCATGTACAAAATGCAATACATGAAATGCATAACTCTCATAAAGTGGAGATAGAGGGAAAACCTCATAGGAAAAATCCTCCCCCAAAAAGAGAGAAGAAAACAAGATGCATGGATGGAGTGCTCAAGACCTCCCAAGAACTACATACATCATGTATATACAAAGAAGTATCCCTCCATAAGAAGGATAGTTGGAGACATGATATCCCCCCCATAATGTAGAACCTCCCATGTTGATGAAGAGTACCTGCAAACAATAGTTAAGCCAAAGCTTACAAGAAACATGTCTCCCCTTAGGAAGAAATAGATACATCAAATGATGAAGAAGCCAATCCTTGTGCAAATGGAAGGAGGAAGAAGATGTAGGTCTCCATGAATGAATCTGTGAAGACTGATTAGGAATCTCCAAGCTCAAAGAATCTATCACTTCATGTGACAAATCAAGTGAAGAAGGAGAAGAATCAAGTACACCAATCTCCAAAGTAGGTGAAGAAGTGTCCCCATCTATGATGAAACTATCATCAAGGGAAAGAGAAACTCCCTCATGTATGTCTTCCAAATCTGCATCATGAGAATCAACAAATGCTGAAGAGGCATCCAAATAGTCATCACACTTTGCAAGATCTAAAACACTGTGATCATCCTGCCGAATAGTAGAGCCCATGTCTGAAGAAGCAGGAGGTGGAGGAGTGGGAAGATCAACACTTGTCTCAACAACAAAATGATTCAAGTGCCCAAAGTTCTCCTCATAATGATCCCTTGGCAAAGGGATGGGTACATCATGTATATCATCATCATTATCAACAAAAGTGGAAAAAGAATACAAGCATGATGTATGATCAACAACTCCCATAGCTATGACATCTCTAGTCTCCATGTCCCTAATGTAGACATAAGTAGGAGTGAACTCAACAATTTTACCTTGTGCCCCATGTGTAATTTGGTAAATAGAAAGGAGATTAGTGGTCAAGGATGGTACACAAAGAACATCATTAAATGTCCCCTCTGCCATAGGAATAGAACCTTTCCCACAAACTCTCATGAATGTGTTGTTACCTATCAAAATATTAGGAGAATTACAAGGCTCAATAGAAGAAAACATATCCATAGAAGATGCCATATGATGTGATGCACATGAATCAAGAAGTCATTTACCTTGCTTAGGATGTGTGGAAGCCATGAGTGCTTGTCCTTTACCTTTATCTTTGAATGATGATGTAGATGTAGAAGCTGCCAAATGTGTAGTAGAAGAAGGAGCAGACACTGATGAGGGAAACTTAATGTTTTGTTTCTGAATAATGTGAGTTAGCTCATTAATCTTCTTTTGAAAAAACTTATGCTCATCATGTCCTAACTTTTGAAAATATGCACATTTATCTCTCTTTCTTCTAGATGATTCCTCTCTTGAAGAGGACTTGGATTCAAAACTTTTTGGTGAAGAAGATTCATTACCTTTTTCATGAGGCTTGGGATCCTTATTGTGTTTCTTTCCTTTGATATTAGAAGCCTTTGATGTAGACTCACTTGCAATCAATGCTTGATGTGTGGAAGGCTTCAACTAACCCATGTGTGCCAACTTTGCTTGTTCCCTTGTGAGCTATGTTGCAAATTCATCAAGAGAGGGCAATTTGTATGCACTACCAAGAGCATCCATCGTAGCATAGAATGTAGGAACAAAGATAGAATAATCAGGACCAAGCTTGGAAAGAATAGAAAAGATCAATTGTTCATCCCCTTTAACAATGCCACATGAAGAAAGCTCCAATCTAATAGTATTGAACTTAGAGAAAAAATATTGAATATTGTCAAAATAACTAGAATTAAGACCTATGAGATCATTCTCTAATCTGAATTTTCTCATTCTATCAGGTTTACCAAAGATTCCCTCCAATGTGATCCAAGCATCATGAGGATTTGTGCAAGATTCAATATGAAAGAGCATGTCGTGAGAGATGGATGATCTAAGAGAGCCAAGTGTTTTATCTCTTCTATCAAACCATTTTCTCCTTTCAACAGCACTTGTTTGAGGTTCTTGATCCTCCCAAGAGTCATTTTAAGCAATCCAAGACTCAACAAATGACCACTTAAAGATACTTTCCATTCATGGTAGTTATATGGAGTAAGGATTTTAACCTTTGAATTATCCATATTGACACTAAATAATGATTAATAACTACTAATAACTTCTTCAAATTACTGATGCAAATCAGAAAACTGAAATCCAAGGATTAACCAAGTGCAATTATAGCCCCAAAATGACCTATTTTTAAAAGTGATATATCTACCCAAAATCACTCAAATCTAATTGCAGATCTGGAAAGTATATGAAAAATCATGCACTTTCAAAAAATATTTCACCTCAAAATGTTACCGTATGTGCCCAAATGAAGCCCTGGAAGTTGTAGAAATTAGGAACAGATAGGTACAGTCATCAAGATCTAAAATTTATGAAAAATGTGGCAACCAAAAGGCAAAATAAACACCACCATTGGAAAATTCAAGAAATTATACCCAATTTTAAAAAAAAATGCACCCGATTTGGAGCCCACATGACCAAGATATGGCCTCTCAAAGTTAGACTGTCAAATCCAAAATGCAAATGGTGAAGGCAGAATAATCTCAAACCTAGATGACGTCAAAAAAACACTATCTTAAATTTGACGGCTAGATGACTGTCACCTAAAGCCAATTTGCCCTATTTTTTACAACTAGATGGCAGTCAAATTTAGGTCGCCGAAAAGATGACATCAACAAGTTTTTGCGCTCTTTGGTGATGTGTCTGTTGGTGTGTCGATTTATATCATTTCGTATGGTACAGATATTGGCATGGTGGGTGACATGGGTGGATGCCACATGTTAGGTGTCGAGAGGGCCACAGGGGGCTGATGTGGCATGGAGCTCGGGGCTGACTGGGCCTGCGGTGTCGATAGAGGTGGTGCCATGTGGCATCTAACATGGGGGCAGGCATAGCTATCTTTAGCGCTCGGTAGAGGTCTGGTGACGGGGCACCATAGGGCACTGACAACGTGCAAGTGTGGCACCGCATGGACTGGGAAGGCCGGCGGCCACGGAGCGGTGGGTGTTGGAAGAGAAGCCACCGGAGAGGAGTGGCAACGGAGGTCTTTTGGCGTGCTCTGAGCAGAGGGTGGTGGTGGAGCCACTTTAGAGGAGCAGAGCGGTAGTGTGGGATTTTGATCCCACATTGCCCACAAAATTAGATTTGCGGTCCCTTTTATATACAAAGTCCCCAGTGCTAAATAAATGTGAAAGACCAGTTGTCTTTGCTATGTGGTTCACATGCAGAACTTATCCTATTGGTGATGCAGGCTAATGATGTCACTGTAGATGCCGAATGGAGAAGGGATATTCTCTGCCGCTATTCATAGATGAAGGGGGTACCTACCAAACCCTAATTTTTACACAAAAAATCTATTCCGAAAAATGACAGAATATGAATTTTTATTTTTATTTTTGAAAATCATACTAGAGAGGGCAGATCAGGCCATACAACTCGATTTGCAAAAAAAATTTGCGTCGGATTTGACTTTCGGTGAGTATGGGTGAGTTTATAGTCGATCTTAACCAAAATAGCCTCCCGAATGCAATGGTGAGGTTAGATCTACTCCAAGATGCCTCTATCGCACGCTGGTTTCCAGATCTGAGATTTGGACCTTCAAAGCTTGCATCAAGCTCTCTTCAAATCGGCTGATTTAAATGCTCCAATGGCTTTGATACCATGTAAGAATTTGCAAATAGCAAATATTGAACCAAGATCAAGAGGTTGAAGAAAAGCACAAGAGAGAGAAAATATGAATGCAAGGATGGATTGAATAGATCCAATGAATTAATGATATTCACCAATTGATAAAATGATTATATAATAGGCTTCCTTATATAGGAAAGGCAATAAGAGAGAATGATAAGGAGATGATAAGCTATCACCTATGCTAGGTGTAATCACATGTCCACCAAATGTGGATCATCCTCCAATATGCAATAAAGTATGTGCATTGGATTAGGATGATAATGTGATAAGAGCATGAAAGGTGGATCTCACACACAATGAGGTATGTGAAGACAACTATCACACCAAAAGTGGAATTTCTCCTACACCACGTGCTTAATAGATGTGCACACTCCTAGGTGTCTCAATCACTAACTACTATGCAATGCATTAACCTATGAGAGGAACCTCTAGCAACGCTATAATGAACATGCATGAAATAACAGAAATATAGAGCAAAGTAGAACTCAGAGTGAGTCTATTGATCACGGGCCACTTCGAGGGGGTAACCTCCTTTGAGCAAGCTCAATATAATAAACTCTTCGGTACCAACAAAGGACTCAACACCCACTTATATACTAAGTGCGATCTAGAAAAGTAATACTACCTATGCATGTGGGATAATAAAATAAACTAACGGGACAACTTACAAAGCATATGCGTCCAACAACACTACACTAATAGAATAAACAAAAGGAACACACAGGTTCCTAACATCCCCTCCCCCTCAGAAAAAAGCTTTGTCCTCAAAGCTTAAGGTGTGGAAATTATTGCTGAATCTGAAGAAGGGGTTCCCATGTAGCATCCTCTGGTTGCATGCCATGCCACTGAATCAATACCTCAGAGATAGAGCGAGAGCGAAGCTGACGAGTGCGCCGGTCAAGGATTGCCTCAGGCTCCAAAATAATGGATCCTTCCTTATCCAATTCAGGTAGAGTAGTCTTTACTTTGAGGTTAGTGCCAAGAACTTTCTTGAGACAAGAAACATGAAATACTGGATGAATGCGAGAAGAAGGAGGAAGTTCTAGTTTGTAAGCAACTGAACCAATCTTCTGTAGAACCTTATATGGCCCATAAAATTTGGCGGCCAACTTATGATGCCCTTTAAGCTTCAAGGAGGATTGCTTGTATGGTTGAAGACGAAGAAAAACCATATCCCCAACTTGAAAAGAGCGCTCAGAATGATGTTGATCTGCTTGTTGTTTCATGCGATTGCGGGCTATGTGAAGATTATCCTGTAAAGTGTGAAGAATCTGATCCCTGGTGCGGAGAACTGTATCAACTGCCTGAACTGGTGAACTGCTGGGAGTGTAGGGAAGGAGTACTGGGGATACCTGCCCATAAACTGCTTCATAGGGAGTCATTTTAGATGCCGTATTGGACCACCATTCTGCAAGAGGAAGCCACTTGGCCCACTGATGTTGTTGTTCAGAAGTGAAGCAGCGAAGATAAATTTCCAAACATTTGTTGACGATTTTGGTCTGACCATCAGTTTGTGGGTGATAACCCAAACTC
Organism: Chamaecyparis obtusa; assembly: GCA_027943335.1. NCBI lineage: Eukaryota > Viridiplantae > Streptophyta > Pinopsida > Cupressales > Cupressaceae > Chamaecyparis > Chamaecyparis obtusa. Next base: position 160,591 of record BSBK01008363.1, on the reverse strand, counting down.
ATCTTCAGTTTGGTACCAACTTGCTGAAACAATGCTATCCAAAAATGACTGGTAAAAGCTGCATCACAGTCAGAGACAATGGAAGAAGGGAGGCCATGTAGATGAAAGATCTGGTCCATGAAGATCTGTGCAACTGAGGAGGTAGTATAGGGGTGGCTGAGGGCACAAAAATGACTATATTTGGAGAGACGATCAACCACAACCAAAATCACTATTTTGCCACCATATTTAGGAAGCCCTTCGATGAAATCCATAGAAATATCAGTCCAAATCCGTGTAGGGATGGGCAAGGGTTCCAATAAACTAGGAGGGAGGGTCATTTCACCCTTGTGGCATTGGCAGGTATCACATTCAGCTACCATCTGTTGAATCATCTATTTCATTCCTTTCCAAAAAAAATTCCGCCTTGCCTGCTCATAAGTCTTGAGAAACCCAGAATGTCCTGCCGAAGGAGAAGCATGGAGTTCATAAAAGACAGCCTGTTGCAAATCTGGATTTTGAGGAAGCACTAGACGCCCCTTATAGCGAAGAGAAGCACCATCCCATGAATAATGTGGTACCATAGAAGGATTATTGGCCAACTGGTGAATGATCTGAGATAAAGAGGGGTCACTGACATAGCCCTGTTGAACAGATTCTAACCAATTTGGGATTGGCATAGAAATAGCTGAAAGTGAAGCTTGATCATCAAATGTGCGAGAAAGAGCATCAGCCACAATATTGTCCTTACCCTTCTTGTAGGTGATCTCATAATCATACCCCATGAGTTTGCTAACCCATTTCTGTTGTGCAAGGGAGGATACTCGTTGTTCCAAGAAGTATTTCAAACTTTGGTGATCAGTCTTGATGCAAAAATGACTCCCAAGGAGGTATGGTCGCCACTTCTGTACAACATGCAAAATAGCCATCATTTCTTTTTCATATGTAGATAAGGCTAGATTTTTACCAGAAAGAGCTTTGTTAGTGAATGCAATAGGATGGTCATCTTGAAGGAGAATAGCACCTAGTCCATTGCCGCAAGCATCACTCTCAATAGTAAAGGGCTTAGAAAAATCTGGCATAGCAAGAACAGGTGTACTACACATAGCTTGTTTCAGTTGTGCAAATGCATTCTCAGCAACCTAGGTCCAGGTAAAAGCATCCTTTTTTAACATAGCTGTCAATGGTGTTGCAATCTTCCCATAATTCTTGACAAACTTCCGGTAATAGCTAGTCAGACCTAAAAAACCTCGAAGGCTCTTGAGAGTTTGAGGATGTGGCCAATTTTTCATGGCATCTATTTTGGTAGGATCCACCCGAACCCCATGGTGTGCAACAATATGCCTGAGATACTCCACTTCCTTCTGGCCAAACACACATTTTGACATTTTCACACAGAGTTGATGATCAGAGAGAAGTTGCAGGATGAGTTCCAGATGATGGAGATGCTCAGCCCAAGTTTTGCTATAGATGAGAATATCATCAAAGAAGACCAGAATGAATTTTCTGAGGTAGGGCCGAAATATTTTATTCATCACTGCCTGAAATGTTGAAGGAGCATTAGTGAGGCCAAAGGGCCTGACTAAAAATTCATAGTGACCATCATGTGTGCGGAAGGCTGTTTTAGGAATATCCTCCTCATTGACCCTAATTTGATGATACCCAGAACGAAGATCCAACTTTGAGAAAAAATGAGTGCCATGAAGCTCATCAGGAAGTTCATCAACAACTGGAATGGGAAACTTATCCTTTATGGTGATATTATTAAGGGCTCAAAAATTAATGCAGAGTCGCCAAGACCCATCTTTTTTGCGGACCAGTAGAACTGGAGATGAAAAAGAACTAGTACTAGGGCGAATAATACCTTGCTTCAGCAAATCACGAACAAGCATCTCAATTTCAGTCTTTTGATGAAAGGGGTAGCGGTAGGGCCTGATATTAGGTGGGACGCTACCAGGAAGGAGCTGAATACGGTGGTACTCTGGGCGAGACGGTGGCAAGCCCGTAGGTTCAGCAAATACAGTGGAATACTTATCCAAAATTTGTTGTAGATCTGCAGGAGTACTAGAGACTACTGATGGCTGCATTTGGATGGAATGGAGCTGAGCGATGACACCATGTGAATTCTTCTTAAGAAGCTTTTCCATACGATGTGAATTGATGATGCTGAGAGACCCGGGCTGCAAGCTTGTCAAAGTGTGTTGTTGCCCACTGACTGAAAACTTCATCCAAAGTTCAGAAAAATTCTAGAGAATGGGACCAAGAGTGCGTAACCATTGGGCACCCAAAACCACATCACAACCCCCTAAGGGCAAGGCAAACATGTCAGAGCGTAGGGTATAATCTCCAATAGAGAGATGCACATTGCGACATTTCCCTTTGCAAGGTAAAGTGCCCCCATTAGCAATCATGACTTCAAAGTTAGAGCAGGGATGAACAAAGCAATCAGCCCGTTTGGCTATGCTGGGGTCAATGAAGTTGTGAGTGCTACCAGAATCAATGAGGATAGTAAGAGGGACCTTCTTGAAGTAATCCCGAACCCGCATGGTTTATGGGGTAGTGACTCTGGCCAAAGCATGGACAGATATCTCTGGTTGGGCTTCTGGTTCAACCTCTTCATCTACTATTTCTTGAGCATCTTCATATTCTTCCTGTTCGGGTGGGGAATCCACATCCAAGAGATAGAGCTTTTGCTGCACACATCTATGGCCTCGGGACCATTTCTCATCACAATTATAGCAAAGCCCTTTTTCCTGATGGGCTCGCATCTCTGTTTCAGACAAGTGCTTGATAGGAGTAGTTTTGGGAGTTGGTGTGACCGGAGGGTGTTGAGAGCCTGCATTTCAGAATGGAACAAAATTAGATCTGGATCGTTGTAAAGCATTGATCTTGTCCTCCGCTAATTTAGCCAACCCAAGGGCTTCCATCATAGTAGTGGGCTGAAACATTTTGACTCAGATCGGAGTGCATCCTTCAAACCACTGATAAAATAACTACAAAAGAATTCATCAGACAATCCCTCTATGTGATTAGCTAATTTTTCAAACTCTGTTTGGTATTCTTGCACTGTGCCTGTTTGTCAGAGTTTAGTGAGTGCGCCTGTGAAGTCATCAAAATCACTAGGGCCAAAACGCTTCAAAAGAAGTGTACACAATTTTGTCCAGGTGGGATCATTGTTAGCTTTGATGTACCAACGGAACCATTGAAGAGCGTCATGCTCCAAATGAAAAGATGCAAGTGGAACTTTGTTGAAATCTGTAGTATTATGCAAACTGAAATACTGCTCTGCCCGGTAAATCCATCCAATTGGATCAGCACCATCGAAGCGAGGAAAATCAAGCTTCGGTCCACGAAAAGGGCTGGAACTAGTGTCGGTAGAATGGCCTCGGTTCAGGCTTGACTGTTGAAGAGTGAGACTGAGAAATTTTTCATCCAGATCTTGAAGTTTGGTCTTGAGGGAGGCAAGTTCCTCCTCCATGATTTTTGCTCCTGTACGGGTGACAACCATATAGCAGGGTTTTTTTTTTTTTTTTTTGGAATGGGAAGAAAAAGAGAAATAGAAACTTTTTCAGTAAGGGCAAACTTGGAGTTGGGCAAAATGCAGATGGGTAATGAGGGTTCGAAGAGTGGATATGTGTTTTCTGATGAAAAGGAAAAAAGAAAAATGAGGGTTTCAGGGGTGGGGAGGCAGAATGGGAAGAGCGGTCTAAGAGGGACAAGGGAGCAGAATGAGGAAATGAACCTTGTGGCTTTGATTTGGTGGCGATTGGCTGAGAAATGAAAAAGTTAGGGCAAACCCTAAAATTTGAGAAATAAGAGATTTAAGACTTAAAAATGGGGAATTGGGGTTAGGGTCCTCAAGGAAGGAAGTATGCGAAAGGGTATGTCGGAGGTGCTGAGAAACTTTGAGAGGAAACCAGAAAGAAGCAAGGAAGCTATGGCAAAAATACAGAAAAAATTTTACAACCATATAGTAGGGTTTTTTTTTTTTGGTTTTTTTTTTTTAATAAAAATTTTTGGTAACTCAAATACTAACAATGGAATTGAACTATCGCAAGAACAAGAATTTCTGTAATTTGAAATAACCTAATTGTAACACAGATGAGATTTGAGAAGAACCTGAAGAACCTGAAACGGAAAAAAGAATTTCCACCAGCGAGCCCAAGAAAGTGCTCTGATACCAGATGAGAGGAACCTCCAGCAACGCTATAATGAACATGCATGAAATAACAGAAATATAGAGCAAAGTAGAACTCATAGTGAGTCTATTGATCATGGGCCACTTCGAGGGGGTAACCTCCTTTGAGCAAGCTCAATACAATAAACTCTTCGGTACCAATAAAGGACTCAACACCCACTTATATACTAAGTGCGATCTAGAAAAGTAATACTACCTATGCATGTGGGATAATAAAATAAACTAATGGGATGACTTACAAAGCATATGCGTCCAACAACACTACACTAATAGAATAAACAAAAGGAACATGCAGGTTCCTAACAACCTAAGTAAGACTAAGTTAAGTGTAATTAGGAATAATTAATTATACTAGTAGGGAGAAACGAGTTTGGAAACACTTTAATCTTTCATTGACGAAAAATATTTTACTTACATTGAGAAGAAACCTTAGGTTTTTTCACTTCATTTTCAGCATCTTCTGTTGACTTTCTTTTCAAATCAACATATAATTTTATGTTCATCAAGTGATCAGAACTCGTCGGAATAGCACTTGTGGAAGGATCCGGGCATTTCCTCTGTGACTCAAAATTGCTATGGATCTTCTCAGAATGAAAAAACAAAAATATCTATTTCACAGCCATTCTTCCCATATATCCAAACTTTGAAATACATCCCAAAGATGTATTTAAATACTAAAAAATCCCCAAACTCTATCACATGTTGATATACAAAAATTTCCCAACCCGTGCCAAAAAACTCAATTCTAGTGCTTGTACTACATAATTTGACACCCCACCATTCACTAAACTCTCTCACCAAAAAACCCTGGTTCCTAGAGTCATAAACCTAGGGTCTATTCAAGAAGACCTCCACAACCCTCTCTAGATTGATCTAATGATCCTAACACACCATATTGGACATGAAAATTCATGTTCCTTCACCAAAAACTTCCACCCTTAGGTGCATTCACTCCCATGCCCAGACACTGTCCCCAACACCAGTCTATTCCTTCACCTTCTTAGCAAATAAAATAATGATTCAAATGCATGGAAATGTAAATAATAAACACAAAAATGTATTTACTTTACTGTCCTATCCAAAATACATTCCAGTCAAGCATATGAAATTGTTGTTTCATTGACAGTTCACCTAGAGCCTCCAACATGTCAAATCAGCCCTTTTCTCCCGATCCTTCCAAACAACTAAAGGAACTCTTGATTGTTTTACATACCCTTCTAGGTTGTATAAATTCTACCCAAACCCTAAGATAGACTCCTTTGGACCATCTAGTAGATCCAATACCTTAGTAGTCACCAACTACACCTAATTCCATCACCATTACAAAGCAATGCATAGATATATTCACTCCCGAACATCCCAAACAAGAAACAGTCTTTCATAAGGTTTAAAAAAATAAAATTCAATTTTTTAAGGTCTCAACACCTACCCATTCTTCTAGCCACCAAACCCTTGTTTCTAGGGTCACACAACTAGGGCCTACACAAATGAAACCTTACAACTTCTTCCAGATCAAACCAATTGATCAAACACATCAATATGGATCCCAAAATCCATAATCCACCATAAAAACATCTAGTCTTAAGGATTTACACTCACCAAAATGACTGGTGTCAAAACAGGGCTCTCTCAATCACTGACTGTAACCCCAAATCCAGTCACTTTCAAGGACACCAGTAATTTCCTTTGGAAAGATAAATAATAACCAAGGAAAATTCCTTACATCATAGACCAATCCAAATCACATTTTATAAAAATATTTTAATTCACTGGTCTTAGACTACACTTTGAGCTAAAGTGTCCCTCAACATCTCTCTAGCATGAAATCGATGATCTTTACGGGGTCATATCTCAGAGCTCGTGTGAGGTAACATCGAGCCATCAGGTGGTATGGGACCATGTTTCTAGAGCCTACAATAACCTATCTTAGTTTTCAGAGATTCAAGTTCATTTAAATTTGGCAACACATTCTCGGTCGATGTCAAAACTCAAAGTGTTCCTCAGTTCAAACGGCCAACATCGTGTATCTTTCAAACTGTCAGTCGTAGCATCAAACCAACTATTCCAATAGCTCTGAATGGTCAGGTAAAAGCTAGGGGAAACCTCATTTGACACACACAGTCATTCAAACACCACCGATGACTCTGGGCCAAAGTGTCCCTCAAGGTCCCTTCAACATGAAATCAACAATCTTTACGGGGTCATATCTCAAGACTCATGCAAGGTAGAATCGAGACATCAGGTGCTATGGGACCATGTTGCCGGGACAACAATAACCTATCTCAGTTTTCAAAGATTCAAGTTCGTTTAAATTTGGCAACACGTTCTCGGTCAATGTCAAAACTCAAAGTGTTCCTCAGTTCAAATGACCAACATTGCGTATCTTTCAAACTGTCAGTCGTAGCATCGAACCAACTATTTCAACAACTCCAAATGGTCAGGTAAATGCTAGGGGAAACCACATTTTCCACACATAGTCATGTGAATGTTGTCGACAACTCCAGGTCAAAGTGTCCATCAAGGTCCCTTCAGCATGAAATCAACGATCTTTACAGGGTCATATCTCAGAGCTTGTGTGAGGTAGCATCAAGACGTTAGGTGCTACGTGATCATGTTGTTGGGGCATACAATAACCTGTCTTGATTTTTAGAGATTCAAGTGCATTTAAATTTGGCAACACATTCTCGGTCGATGGTAGAACTCAAAGTGTTCCTCAGTTCAAACAGCCAACCTTGTGTATCTTTGAAACCGTCGGTCGTAGCATTCAACCAACTATTCCAACAGCTCTGAATGGTCAGGTAAATGCTAGGGGAAACCTCATTTTCTACATATAGTCATTCAAATGCCACCACTGACTCCAGGCTGAAGTGTACCTCAAGGTCCCTTCAGCATGAAATCAAAAATATTTAAGGGGTCATATCTCAGAGCTCATGTGAGGTAGCGTTAAGATGTCAAGTTCTACAGGATCGTGTTGCCAGGGCCTACAATAACCTATCTCAGTTTTCAGAGATTCAAGTTCATTTAAATTTGGAAACACATTCTCGGTCGATGTAAGAACTTAAAGTGTTCCTCAATTCAAATGGCTAACATTGTGTATCTTTCAAACCATCATTCGTAGGATCGAACCGACTATTCCAACAGCTCCGAGTGGTTGGGTAAATGCTAGGGAAAACCTCATTTTCCACACATAGTTGTTCGAATGCTGTTGATGAATCCAGACTGAAGTGTCCCTCAAGGTCCCTTCAGCATGAAATTGATGATGTTTACAGGGTCATATCTCGGAGCTCGTGCAAGGTAGCATCAAGCCATCAAGTGCTATGGGACCCTATTACCGGGGCCTACAATAATTTGTCTTGGTTTTTAGAGAGTCAAGTTGGTTTAAATTTGGCAACACATTCTCAGTCGATGTCAAAACTCAAAGTGTTCCTCAGTTCAAATGACCAACATTGTGTATCTTTCAAACCATCAGTTGTAGCATAGAACCGACTGTTCCAACAGCTCCGAATGGCCGGGTAAACTCTAGGGGAAACCTAGTTTGCTACACAGAGTCATTCGAATGCCGCCAACAACTCCAAGCTGAAGTGTCCCTCAAGGTCCCTTCAACATGAAATCAGTGATCTTTATGGGGTTATATCTTAGAGCTTGTGTGAGGTATCATTGAGCTGTGAGGTTCTATGAGATCATGTCTCTAGGGCCTACAATAACCCGTCTTGGTTTTTAGAGATTCAAGTTTGTTTAAATTTGGCAACACATTCTCGGTCAAAGTCAAATCTCACAGTGTTCCTCAGTTCAAATGGCCAACATTGCGTATCTTTCAAACCATTTATTGTAGCATCGAACCGACTATTCTAACAACTCTAAATGGTTGGGTAAACGCTAGGGGAAACCTCATTTGCTACACATAGTCATTCAAACGCCGCTGATGACTCTGGGTCGAAGTGTCCCTTAAGGTCCCTTTAACATGAAATCAGTGATATTTAAGGAGTCATACCTCAAAGCTCATGTGAGGTAGCATCAAGATGTCAGGTGCTACGGGACCGTGTTTCCAGGGCCTACAATAACCTGTCTCAGTTTTCAAAGATTCAAGCTCATTTAAATTTGGCAACACATTCTCGGTTGATGTCAGAACTCAAAGTGTTCCTCAATTCAAACAACCAACATTGCGTATATTTGAAACCATCGGTTGTAGGATTGAACCGACTGTTCCAACAGCTCTGAATGGTTAGGTAAATGCTATGGGAAAGCTTGTTTGCCACACACAATTGTTTGAACACTACCAATGAATCCAAGCCGAAGTGTCCCTCAAGGTCCCTTCAACATGAAATCGATGATCTTTGCAATGTCATATCTCAGAGCTCATTCAAGGTAGCATCGAGCCATCAAGTGCTACAGGACCCTGGCTAAGGCCTACAATAGCCTGTCTCGATTTTTAGAGATTCAAGTTGGTTTAAATTTGGAAACACATTCTCAGTTGATGTCAGAACTCAAAGTGTTCCTTAGTTCAAATAGCCAACATTGCGTATCTTTCAAACCATCAGTTGTAGCATCAAACCGATTGTTCCAATAGGTCCGAATGGCTGGGTAAACTCTAGGGGAAACCTTGTTTGCTACACACAGTCATTTGAATGCTGCCGACAACTTTGGGCTGAAGTGTCCCTCAAGGTCCCTTTAACATGAAATCAGTGATCTTTATGGCACTAATACATTTGGGGGCATTTTGCGACGGCTATGTGTCGCAATAGCAACACCCATAGACGTCGCTATTTTTTAGTCGCAAATTGCGACGTCTATGGGTAGCCGTCGCAATTGCGGCACCCTCCCGTCGCAATGTCGCTAAGATTTGTTAGCGGCATGGGCGTCGCCCCCCCATCGCATGGCTTCGGAGGGCCGTCGCAATGGTGATGGGCCTCCCAAGAAATTGCGACGGGCGCCTGCATCGCATTACAATGGGCTCCCGTCGCAATTGCGACGCCCGTGGGTGGATTAAAAAAATAAAATTATTTAATACATTGCTAGTGAACCACATTAATGCTTTTTTCTTTCAACAAATGAGGACAGCCACTGTAAAGACAACATGATAATGTACACTCACTGTAAGGATAGTCACAAATGAGGACATCTCACAGTGACTGTCCCTTGTGTAATTGCCACTTGAATGTATTGCTATTCAACCACATTAATGCTTTTCTTCTTCAACAAATGAGGATAGTCACTGTAAAGACAACATGATAATGTACACTCACAGTGAGTGTACATTATCATGTTGTCTTTACAGTGACTATCCTCATTTGTTGAAGAAGAAAAGCATTAATGTGGCTGAATAGCAATACATTCAAGTGGCAATTACACTAGGGACAGTCACTGTGAGATGTCCTCATTTGTGACTGTCCTTACAGTGAGTGTACATTATCATGTTGTCTTTACAGTGAGTGTACATTATCATGTTGTCTTTACAGTGTCAATATATGCATTATTACTTAAACTGAAGAGTACTCTAAATAATATGTCATTGTGGAGTTCTGATTGCTTCCAATTTGATATACGCTTGTTCTACTTATGTATCCAGCATCATGTAAGAAAAGTTGATGCTTTTAAAATAGATTCATTTAGCCATGAAATTCCTGTGCATGTTACATACAAGATTCCAAGGCCCAAAACTGATTACTCATTATAATTCATGTACAGAATGATAATCAACCACAACGAGGCATACGTAGGCGCTGCTTAGATTTTGAGGCATCAGAAGCTCGTAGAAGAAACTTGACCAATGGCTCATGGAATGCAACAAACTTATTGCCTAAAACAGGAGCATTGGTAACCACAGATGATGGTTCTGAAAAGAACACTTCACCATCAATGTCACATGAAGGAACTACAATTTCTGATGGCAAGCAACTTGTAGTATATAAGAGAGATGCAGGTACAGATGCTGGGAGAAGTTCCCAATCTTTATCTGTTGGACAGTTTTCATCTGCAAAATAGATTATAAAAACATGAAAATATATCAGAGATGTTTGATATTGATACAAAACAACACAGATTCATTTCTTCGTACACCTGTATATCATAAAAATCCTTGCACACTTCGAAAAATTGTATTGCCTTTTACTTACTCAAAAGTAATTTACATAAAGCAGTCATTTGATTAACATGGATCCTAATATTCATAAGTACATGGTCATGTGCTCCATCGTAGAATCTTATAGATTTAGATCTGTTCTCTGAAATAATTCAATGTTTTGTTTACAATCCACAAAAGAAATATTTTCCCTCGTCTACTTAATCCTAAACAAAAGGCCATATAGCAATATAGATAGAACTATATAATAGAAACCATAAACAATGGTAACCTTAGCAACAGCAAGAAATTGTTGCAAAAAATTTACCTTATCATACCCAGATTGTTGCTTTGCCTGGCGGAGGGAAATTTGATCAGTAAAATTGACACAGAGTATGCTGTCTCCATTGTCATGGTAGATAACAAAACACCAACTTTAATGGGCATGTACTGTCCCTTGTGTAATTGCCACTTGAATGCATTGCTATTGAACCACATTAATGCTTTTTTCCTTCAACAAATGAGGACAGTCACTGTAAAGACAACATGATAATGTACACTCACTGTAAGGATAGTCACAAATGAGGAAATCTCAGAGTGATTATCCCTTGTGTAATTGCCGCTTGAATACATTGCTATTGAACCACATTAATGCTTTTTTCCTTCAACAAATGAGGACAGTCACTGTAAAGACAACATGATAATGTACACTCACTGTAAGGATAGTCACAAATGAGGAAATCTCAGAGTGACTATCCCTTGTGTAATTGCCGCTTGAATACATTGCTAATGAACCACATTAATGCTTTTTTCCTTCAACAAATGAGGACAGTCACTATAAAGACAACATGATAATGTACACTCACTGTAAGGATAGTCACAAATGAGGACATCTCACAGTGACTGTCCCTTGTGTAATTGCCACTTGAATGTATTGCTATTCAGCCACATTAATGCTTTTCTTCTTCAAGAAATGAGGATAGTCACTCTAAAGACAACATGATAATGTACACGGGCTGTAAGTGTACATTATCATGTTGTCTTTACAGTGACTGTCCTCCTTCAAGTGGCAATTACACAAGGGACAGTCACTGTAAAGGCAACATGATAATGTAGAGAAACGTTGTCATTTGTATTTTCAACAGTGCCGAGAGAGATTCCCTCCGTGAAATCACAGCTACAATTTCTGAGTACGTTGGGTTTATTTTTCTTTTGTCATTATTATGTAATCTGGTATTCAGCTGTTACAGAGCTAAAATACCCAGAAATGAGGACATATCTGTGTTGAATTTATTGTTAGCGGCTTTGGTTATTTAGAAGTTTAATTTTATTTGTTCATCTTTCAAGCACAAACGTTTTGTGGACCGTAACATCTTCATTGTTTCGAGTATGCAATGAAATAGCCCTAACTTGCAACTACCTTCATGGTACTTGTGTACATTATCATGTTGTCTTTACAGTGACTGTCCTCATTCAAGTGGCAATTACATAAGGGACAGTCACTGTGAGATGTCCTCATTTGTGACAAGGACAGTCACACATGAGGACATCTCACAGTGACTGTCCCTTGTGTAATTTCCACTTGAATGTATTGCTATTCAACCACATTTATGGGCCCGTTTGGACCACAGCACACAGTAGCATCTACAGAGAAGAATATCCCAGGTGTAACAAGTTGTAAGAATATACCAACAGTTCTAAGAAGTTCCCTAGCACATAGTAGCATCTACAGAGAAGAATATACAACATGAGGGCAGCCACTGTAAAGACAACATGATAATGTACACTCATTGTATGTGTACATTATCATGTTGTCTTTACAGTGACTGTCCTCATTCAAGTGGAAATTACACAAGGGATAGTCACTGTGAGATGTCCTCATTTGTGACAAGGACAGTCACACATGAGGACATCTCACAGTGACTGTCCCTTGTGTAATTGCCACTTGAATGTATTGCTATTCAACCACAATTATGGGCCCGTTTGGACCGCGGCACATAGTAGCATCTACAGAGAAGAATATCCCAGGTGTAACAAGTTGTAAGAATATACCAACAGTTCTAAGAAGTTCCCTAGCACATAGTAGCATCTACAGAGAAGAATATGGGTCAACGAGGTTGACTTCAAAGCCATGCAATCTAATGGTAATAGTAATATCATAATTTGACATACTATCAGAAATACTTCCTAAATAGACTATTCAATCTTATAAGAGATGGATTCATGAGAACTATTATTTATGAAATATGAGTCAATGACTTTAATTAAAAAAATTACACAATCTAATTCTTGTAAAAATATCAAAATTTGACACATTGAAAATACCTTCCAAAAGTATCGTTAATTGATTAATATGAATCACTACTCATGAAATATAATTTTATAAACCTAATCTAAAAATTACACAATAAAAATCTTAATAGCAATATTGTAAGAAACTATTCCCAAAAGCAAGCCTAACAAAATTTGATGAAAATAATTTTTGTTTCACTCAACTTTGACATTCACAACTTCCTCTTTTATTATAATAAGAAAAAAAATGTCTTTTTAGATATACCTCATGAACCATACTCGAATAATCTATCATTTTTCTTCTCAAAAACATATTTGCAGAGCCTGCTTCTTTTACTTGTTTGTACTTTTATCTCTCTGATGGAAAGGGTTCCTTCAGGACACATTTTTCCAAGTTCACTGCTTGAGATATTTGAGGAGGGTTCCCCTGCTTGAGTATCCATCCAACCCATATTCGAGTAGTTCTACAATTGCACAGTCTAAATTAATAATATTGACAATTGAATGACGAATGATGATACATAGAATTGATATAAACTAATCCTAAAAACTCTAAAACATTATTAATATATTTATATTTCATAAATAAAATTGATATAAAAGATCTGGAAAGATACATTAAAAAATAGAAAAACAGTAATTTATAATAGAAGGAAACTTAAATTGCTATTTAAAAAAAAAACAAGAGTCTTAAATCTTATCATTTTGTTTCATTATCATCCATAAGTACACACCTCTAGCATAATAATTATATTTTACCACCCATAAAATGAAAAAAAGATTTTCACAAGAGAAATTGAAGCTAGATTATAAAAATGAACCATCTTATTGGAAACTGGAACTGTTATCATACCCAAAAGGACTACAAAATTTCACCTTATCATACCCAGATTGTTGCTTTGCCTGGCGGAGGGAAATTTGATCAGTAAAATTGACACAGAGTATGTTGTCTCCATTGTCATGCTGGATAACAAAACACCAACTTTAATGGGCATGTACTGTCCCTTGTGTAATTGCCACTTGAATGCATTGCTATTTGATGCAGGGGCATCCCTAATGCAAGCCAAAGACACCATGATTGAAGGAAGTTGCCATGAAGCCAAGGAGTCAAATCCTATCAATTGGAACATAAGATTTTCACCTTGGAGCTTTGAAGGATTGACTGGTGAAAGGTCCTTTTGATTGACAAATCAGAGTCTTTTTGAATGACAAATCAGAGTCTTTTTGAATGATAATAAATTAGAATAGGAGTTTTAGATGTTTTCTTGGTTTGTAATAAATATTAAGGATTGATTTTATCTCCTTATAAACATCCACTTGTTGGACACAAGACCCCTTGGTGACTTATAAACCTTGGGCATCTTTTGAGTCCTTGGATGAAATGAGCATAGTAAGTGTTTATTAGGTGTCTTTTAGATGTTGTTAAGAAGTTTGAAGGTCCAAAATAACTTTAATAAGGTTCCTAAAGTTTCACAACACATTTTTAACCTTCTCGGCAAAGTTGTTTGCAAAGTTGTAATGCAACTTTAAAAGTTGCTTAGCAAAGTTGACATTTGTTGGATAAACTGTTCTAACCACCTAGATGGTTGAACCAAAATTTGGAGAGCCTATTTTAGGCTTCAAATGGTCGAAGACAGATAGAGAACCAGTATTGTAATCATTTTGCTTTCATAAAAAATAAAAATAACCCTGTTTTAGTGCATTTCTGGTGAAAAATGAACTCTGTACGGCTGTACGGATGGTGGTTGGATGATAAAATTTGCCTGGAAGTTGTAATAGTGACATCTGATGCTTTGGAAGTTGGTTTGATTGATTCTCTTTGTTTTATATCTAAGTTATTTCAAATTTTCTGTGCATTGTTTACAAACCCTCATTTTCAGGGTTTGACTGATGTAAAGACCTTAACTCACATTTCAACCATTGGAATTCCTTCTTCCTTGGTGGAATGAGAGTTAAGGATGTATATTTGTATATTCTAAAAGCCCTGAGGCAGGGGGTTGCATCTGCATTTGTTGAGAGCGAGCCCTAGATCAAAAACTACCATGTTTTTGGCTGGGAAGATGGTAATCAGAATAAAATCAGAAGCTTTCATCGTATTGAGGACTTGAAAACTTGTGCATTCTTGTTTATCTGGATCAAGAGAACACTCCAAAACTCTGATCTTGGTTTCATACACCCATTTTCAATTCTTTGTTTTGGAACCCACACCTAAAAGCATGCATTAGGTCTGCGGACTCAATGAAGACATTGATATGCTGGAGTGGAGTCAGGGTCTGGGACGAGTTGGTGGTCTGTTAGAAATCCAAAAAGGGTACTCAAAAAACATATAACTTCTTAGAGTCCTTTGGCAAGTTGCAGAGTTATGGTCCAGAGCAGGTTTGGGAGACCTACTAGGGTCACTAGGTCAGTTTGTTATTTTGATGTCTTGGGTTGTTTAGATCACAACCAATGCATGATTCTTGTTATTTAGATGATATCTAAGGGGTTTCTAAGTTTTGCTACAAGAAGTAAGATCTAGAACCTTAAAAGTATCTTTTGATAGAAAATCAGGGAACTTGTCCCTAAAAGGAAATTTGTTATTGAATGGGATTGAGTCCATAAGTTGTTGTGTGATCCTTGAAACCTTCAAATTCATTACTTTGCAGAGTTTAAACATTAACCTATAGAAATCAGAGCCTAATTGATTGGTTGAGTCATTTTGGTGTCTTGAAGTGGGTTGGGACATAGATCCAAGTTTCTTGCTGACTACTCTGCATCACTATTGAACCACATTAATGCTTTTTTCCTTCAACAAATGAGGACAGTCACTATAAAGACAACATGATAATGTACACTCACTATAAGGATAGTCACAAATGAGGAAATCTCAGAGTGATTATCCCTTGTGTAATTTTCGCTTGAATACATTGCTATTGAACCACATTAATGCTTTTTTCCTTCAAGTGGCAATTACACAAGGGACAGTCACTGTGAGATGTCCTCATTTGTGAAAAGGACAGTCACACATGAGGACATCTCACAGTGACTGTCCCTTGTGTAATTGCCACTTGAATGTATTGCTATTCAACCACATTTATGGGCCTGTTTGGACCACGGCACACAATAGCATCTACAGAGAAGAATATCCCAGGTGTAACAAGTTGTAAGAATATACCAACAGTTCTAAGAAGTTCCCTAGCACATAGTAGCATCTACAGAGAAGAATATACAACATGAGGGCAGCCACTGTAAAGACAACATGATAATGTACACTCATTGTATGTGTACATTATCATGTTGTCTTTATAGTGACTGTCCTCATTCAAGTGGCAATTACAGAAGGGACAGTCATTGTGAGATGTCCTCATTTGTGACAAGGATAGTCACACATGAGGACATCTCACAGTGATCAATTGTCCCTTGTGTAATTGCCACTTGAATGTATTGCTATTGAACCACATTAATGCTTTTCTTCTTCAACAAATGAGGACAGTCACTCTAAAGACAACATGATAATGTACACTCACTGTAAGGACAGTCACAAATGAGGACATCTCACAGTGACTGTCCCTTGTGTGATTGCCACTTGAATGTATTGCTATTCAGCCACATTAATGCTTTTCTTCTTCAACAAATGAGGATAGTCACTCTAAAGACAACATGATAATGTACACTCACTGTAAGTGTACATTATCATGTTGTCTTTACAGTGACTGTCCTCCTTCAAGTGGTAATTACACAAGGGATTTGTGTTTTCATTTGTGTTTTCAACAGTGCCGTAACCCTCCGTGAAATCACATCGGGATATAAGGGCAAAACAAACAAGAACGTTGTCATTTGTATTTTCAACAGCGCCGAGAGAGATAAACAAACTTAAAACTCAGACTTAAGAAAGATGAAGGCAATGCTTCAAAAGGCCGATGCCCTAAACACGGGAAAACACAATACCACCATTAAACGATGCCCTAGTCACCGTATCAATGCTGCCAGCTCCGTACCAGTATGCTGACTGCTCACTTTCATCCTGTGATAAAGGTAACTTCATTAATCATACTTGAAATGGCAGCATACAAACTAAAGCTGATGAACATTTATAAACTAAAAGTTTAAAACTACAGATTACAAATGTAGTAGTTTCATACGAAAAGAACTTGATGTCTAAAATTTACCATTAGAAGTATCCAAAGGAATACCACAGTACTGTTGAACTTGGAGAATCGGAGATGATCTACACAGCAAGGTTCAACAGCTGTAAGGACTATTACACCATCTTTAGCATTTGAATACATTTTCTCCTTGGCTTTTGGTGGATCCTCAAAGACCCCCAATGATGTTTTCCCTACAATTATCAATTGTTTGTCAGTATGAGATATTAATAAATAAACATTAATCACAATATTAGGCAAACAATGTTCTTGATGTCTGAATCTAAATCACGGAAAGCTCTAATAAAGCAGTTCTCAGTTTCACATTAAACTAAGTTTCAATTTCAAATGGTTATAATAATTTTTGCAAGTTATAAGTAGCTGGTTACAGTATATGACATAAAAAGAAAAAAAATCATTTCTATTCTTTTCTTCTTTCTCTCTTTCAACGAAGCTTGCACCACACAAATGCATACCAAGAATTTCTCAGGAGGTTTCAAGACCATTGCATACCAAACTTCTTCTCTGTAGATGCTACTGTGTGTCATGGTCCAAACGGGCCCATAAATGTGGTTGAATAACAATACATTCAAGTGGAAATTACACAAGGGACAGTGACTGTGAGATGTCCTCATGTGTGACTGTCCTTGTCACAAATGAGGACATCTCACAGTGACTGTCCCTTGTGTAATTGCCACTTGAATGAGGACAGTCACTGTAAAGACAACATGATAATGTACACATACAATGAGTGTACATTATCATGTTGTCTTTACAGTGACTACCCTCATGTTGTATATTCTTCTCTGTAGATGCTACTGTGTGCTAGGGAACTTCTTAGAACTATTGGTATATTCTTAGAGCTTGTTACACCTGGGATATTCTTCTCTGTAGATGCTACTGTGTGCCGTGGTCCAAATGGGCCCATAAATGTGGTTGAATAGCAATACATTCAAGTGGCAATTACATATATTATAATGTATCTGTCTAGTCCTCATGACTGCTCATAACAGTACAAGTGATATTTTTTTGGGAGTGGGGAAAGGTTCGAGACTTTCACCTGTATGAAGAATCCTTTCTACCTAACACAAAAATGCACCCCATAAAACATCTGATTGGTTCGAGTATCTTTGAACTATTTGGGTCTATTGACAACACTAGACCAGTGTATACAGAATGACTAATTTCATGCAAGACAATGTGATGCAGAGTGGTCAGCAAGAAACTTGGTCTTAAGCCCCAACCCACTTCAAGACACCAAAATGTTACACCTAAGAAATTTAGCCTCTGATTCTATTAGACCAGTTTAAAATCTTTGTACTAGAGGGACTTCAAAGGTTTCAAGATACTTCTAACACATTATTGACTCAATCCCAACCAAGACCAAATTTCCTTTTAGGGACAAGTTCCCTGATTTTCTACCAAAAGAGACTTTATTGATCCTAGGCTTTGCCAACCCAATAAAACATTTGAAAACTCTTAAGATTCCCTAAAACATGTAGAATCATGCATTGGTTTTGTTCCAAACAACCCAAGACATCAAAATCACAAATAGACCTAGTGACTCTAGTAGGTCTCCAAAACCTGTTCTGCAGCAATAACTCTTCAATTTGACAAAGGACCTTATGAACTTATATGTTTTTTGAGTACCCTTTTTGATGTTCTAACAACCCTCCAACTCCCAGACCCTGAATCCACTCTAGCATATCAATGTCCTTATTGAGTCCGCAGACCTAATGCATGCCTTTGGGTGTGGGTTCCAAAACAAGGCATTGAAAATGGGTGCATGAAACCAAGATCAGAGTTTGAAGATGTCCACCATGCTCTAAAGATCTAGATTCAACAAGGTTTGAGGTCCTTTACTTGCCGCTACCCTTTGATCTTGCATAATCCATCAACTCCTAGTCAAGAACATTGAGATTCTTGACCTAGGGCTTGCTCTCGAAATTCTCTGGCTTAGTATCCTATTCCAAAGCTTTTAAAATATGAAAATAAACCCCCTTAACTTTCATTTTACAAAGAACAGAGGATATCCTATGGTTTATTTGCAAGTTAAGGCCATTTGAATGCAATAACCCAAAAAATGAGGGTTTGACAGAACAACAGATAAGAAAAAGGAATAACTTTGATATAAGGTGTCTTGAATCTACCAAATAAACTCTCAAAGCATAAGATATAAATACTCTAACTTCCACACTAGTCTGCCCTCCCTTTCACATCTGTACACTGTACAGTGCTTGAATGAAATGCATAGAAAAGGCTCTGAAATAGTGGCTCTATCTGACAGAGAGTCCATGCTAGGCTTCATGACTAACCTAGAGCACATTCCTTGTTATGGAGGAAGTTTGAATGGTGAAGAACTTATGGAATGGATAGAGGACCTAGATAACCATTTTGACTACAAGTATCTTATTAATAACCATTTTGACTACAAGTATCTTATGGATAGAGGACCTTGATAACCATTTTGACTCATTTAGTATCTTATTGAGCTTCACTTTGTTTCGAGAATATAGTTTAATATTCTCTACTAAACAGGGCCAGCCACGTGAAGGTGGAAGCTCATTTGGCCCCACCCCCCTCCCCCTAACATCACTCTACATTCCCCGTTAACATCTAACATTCATTCAATCTTTCAATTATTAATAAAATGTAACATTCAATCAATATCACATGATAACATTCATTAACACATTAGATTCGTTAACACGCAACATTCATCAATATGAAAATAAACACATAATTCATGAACATTCATTAGCACATAATTAAATTCATTGAGACATAAAATTCAGTCATTATCAATTAAGGTATTTAGATGACAATCATTTCTTTTTTCTCTTTCTAATTTTTTTTTCTATGTAAGCTCTAAGAGGAGCATCAGTGTTATCATCAATACCCCCCTCATCAGTTGTTTTGTTCTCTGTTCTTGATGATCTCAAATTCCTATGCTGCTGCAAAGGGGGGTCCTCTACAATAACAAATAAAAGAGTTAAATTTAAAATATTTAATTATAATTGTTACAAGTATTTAATTATTTTAAAGAACATAACTGTGGCGCTCTTTAATTACCTGATCTGGCCACATCATTTTGTCTAGACTCAACCTCAACATGCTCATGAGCACCGAACCCTCGATCCTCTACAGTTGCTATACAAAATGTTACATTAATCCAAACACCAATTGTAATTACATATAAAAATTTTAATAGCAAATGTATACCTCCACCACTAGGATGCACATCATGCGAACCTTCATTATGCATAGATTGTGTAGAAGGATTGTCAGGCTGCATTCCAATATCCTACACATTGTTATCATTGCTTTCTTAAAACAGATATACTCACTTTATATTAGAACTTAACATCAAATAGACTAATTGGTAAAGTATTCAATTTGAAATAAATTTCATTTAGCTTATTTACCTGTGGCTCAGATGCATCATTATTTGAACCTTGCACACTGATTTCAGCTCGTAGCTGTTCAGCCACGGCTCTATAGCCTTGTTGGAAGCCAATTCTCTTGTCCTCTTCTGTGAGGCATCTATTGAACTCTGACCCCTACATTTTTGCTTGGTATGGTGAATTTTACTTGCATTGTTTGATCAAAAAAAATTTCCTTGCAATATATAAAAAAATTGATACAAGTTTTCATTTACTAATACTTACAACTCGTGCTTGAAGTTTGGAAAAACCACCAGAGCCGAGCTTGTGTGTCCCGTGCTTTTCTAATCTTGCCTTTGTTGCCTTTGATGTGTCAGGCAATCTATGAAAAGTTTGAAATATGTTAGAGACCAGTACATGAAAAATTTAGAGGTTAATTAGTACATAATTACAGGAAAAATTTAGAGGTTAATTAGTACATAATTACATTCTCAAAAGTATCACATACCTTGCTCTACTCTCTACTGGCGTAATTCCTTTTTTCATGTCGGCTTTATACTTTCCATCCAAAATCAAAGCCTGCCACTCAGCCTCAAGAACACAAGGTGGACACTCGTGCCTTGGGTTAACCTCTAAATATTTCCTGTACTGGTCCCTAATATACTTCAAACATAAACCAGCTTTTTCAAGGAGCTTGTTTCTCTCGAATGCACGAGGTCCAAAAAGCTGGGTCATACTATGTACAAGATCATCCTTCAACTTTTTATCTTGGTTATTCCACCTTTTAAGTAAAAAAAAACATGTTAGACTCATAAATGAAGAGAAGCTACCTTTAATATAGTTCAAGAAATTGATGAAAAGGAAAACTATTCTAGCAATGATATGAAATCAAAATAGTGGTTTGGGGTTTTAGTTAGGATATGATGTTCCACCATGTACGTAGGGTGGGCCCGAATATCCGCAAACACTCGTCACCAAGTTTTCGCCAAAAAATATCATTCCCTACAAAATAATCATGGGATCATTAGTCGATGAAGAGTGATCAAAAACTAAATTACTATTATATCACTATAGAATAATAATAACTTTAAAGTACCTGGAACTTTGGCTACTTTTAAGGGAATGCCTTCATCGTTGCTGATGATCAATACGCAATCCTTCACCGTTCCCGTACTAGGAACACGGGAACATCCAGGAAATGATGTTGCATTGGGACTTGTTGCATCTCCTATTGCAAAAAATGAAAACCATTATCAAATGCCTCCAAGAAATAATACTTCAAGGGAAATAAATTGGTGCAGAGCACTCATGGCACAAACACAATCAAGGGATCTACATCGTAAACACATAACACTTAAACACATAACAAAAGAGAGAAAAAGAGGGATTTGTGTACCAGTAGATGGTGCAACAGTTGGTGCATTTAGGCTGTGTGTTGTTGACATGGCAGTCGGCAAGACATTTGTGGCTGTCCTGAATGGAGGTGGCGTTTTCATATCATCATGGAAAGGAGTTGAAGAATAAAATTGTTAGAGCATGCATAAATATAGAACGCGTGGACTAGCATGGACAAGATTGTTAGAGCATTAAAAAAAAAGATTGTTCGAGCATGTATTGTCAATGATTATGATCATTCCTATATATATTTAGTGGAAAACACAAGTGGGGAATGGAACATGTGATCTACCTAAACCACTTGCAGTACCGGCCTCATCATGGGAATGGGGTTCAAAATTATGCAAATAACTCTGTAAAGACAATGCATCCATATTTTAATTAATGTCATAAAAGAGCATAACATAAAAACCATTATTGAACTCTTGTAATAATTAAAAATTTCATTAATACTTACTTTAAAGTTTTCAGAAGTGCGCAACAACTCAGCTGTCCTGTCTTTTATTTCCTGAGTCTGAGGATGTATGGATACCAAACGTAGAAGTTCTTTCCCAATTTTCTTTAGCAGCTTTTTAATGGAACCGATTGGGTCATCGGTCTCTGCTAAATCAATAAAAAAAGGGTCCACAAGGGGGGACTCCTGAGGGACTGCAGGTTGCTTTCCCTCTCTCCAACCACCGGCCCTCTGTGACAACAATAGTATTAGTATTATCAAAATTACTCCAAAACAATGAAGAAAATAACATTAAAAAAAATAACATTTTGCTTCTATCTAGTTTGCACAATTACAATGAGTTTTACCTACTCATGTGTAGATGAGCTAGGAATATCGTCACCATCACCTTCGGGCGATTGCTCCATATTGTGCCCCTGTGTCAAAGATCAAGTATAAAAATGTTAGCCAAAAATTTAATAACTAAATGGTATGTTGGAGTCATTGATTAGAAGTTGGTTTAATAGTATGTACCACCCCCATGATAGTAGCCTCGTTTGTATCTATGTGGTTCAAATTGTAATCAATAAGCAGCTCTTCCCCTGCACGTATTGATTTTATTGCACAGATGAATACATGATTTCCCTCGCGCGCCTCAAATATGCAATTGGGTTGCTTTATAGTTGACCCAGGTCATGTAATATTTATAAAACCCGCAATATTCCCTGTTGCTTTTGGCCTTCCATCAATGTATATAGCCACACTTTTACTTTGATTATTGTCTTGTTGTTGTATATAATTTGCCGAGAGTGCATACCTACGCATACTTTTTTTATATTGAACAATATGCATCCAACTTTTGTAATTGTAACATGGTCCAACATACTCCATCAATTCAGAAACTTTGTTGTAAGACACCTTTATGCCATCCATAGAAAATAGGCCCAAACCATGTAATGATGATGGTGCTATGCGATATATCCTCTCATTAACACAAAAATCAGTGTTTATTGGAGGAAGTTCCTTGGGTACCCAATGTTTCTGTAGATGTTGGTACCTCAAGGGCACCTCGATGTCGCCTTTCATCTCATCATCATAAGAACATGACCCCCCTTGAGCAAGGAAAAATTTCATGTGTTTATTGAATTTCCTTCTAGTCCTTTGACCTCTAGTTAATCTCCCTATTCTAGATAAACTGCATGTCTCACTTTCCTCTTCTATTCCTATATTTCCCTCACTCGAGGAAGACACTTCTGACAAATACCTATTTGCTGGTACCTGCAAATGGGAGAGATCTTAGAAGACATCAATCTTACTATTGATAAGTGTATTAAATAGACTTTCTATAAGGTGTATTGACTTATAGCTGTCGATCCATGAGACTGTGTGGGATGCTCTTGAAAGGGGTTCAATTTCCTGCAAATGTAATACAATTATCATGAGCATAATCACATCATAATCATAATCACATCCATCATAAGCATCACATAAAAATTAAAAACATTAAAACGTACACATTATAACACTTAAATCAGGCTCACATTATAAGCCTACTAGGGAAGTAGGCCTACTGAAGGGCTAAAACTGGGTTTTTGTATCAGTTGATGAGTTGAGGGCTTAGTAACCTTGGGGACATGCTATTTGAAGTTGTTTGATGTGTGTGGTGGAGGTGGAGGAAACACCTAGTTAAGGTGAAGTCAAGTTTGGAGCCTATTGAGGCATTGTGAGCATTTGATAGTTTGTTGATTAGATTGCTTGGATGAATCCATTGGATGGATTGAGGGACATTGGGATTATTCCAAAGATGTAGAATGCTAAGGTGGCATAAGGATTTGGTGTGCACTCTGATAGGTTATGGAGTTGGCTTGGATCAAGGAGAGTGATCTTATGAAGATGCTTGGTTGGTGTTGTGAGAACACTTACAAATGCTTTTGACCTGAAAGAAAATAAGGCTCAATACATTCATGCATCAATATGTGTTTTAAATAGTTTTATTTAATTAATTTAGATTAATATTTAATTTAGATTAGCAGTATTCTATTTGTAGTTGAAACTTGTAGCTTTTAAATATATAATGAATAAACTATGTAACCATTTAAGACAAATATATTTCTATCAAGAAATGAATATTAAATACATTAAGGATTGATGGCATACCTTTAAATTTCATCATCATCATCCTCATCATCATCCTCATCATCATCATCATCATCATCCTCATCATCGTCGTCATCATCATCATCGTCGTTGTCATCGTTGTCGTCATCATCAACATCATCATCATCAACATCAACATCATCTTCATCATCATCATCAGTAGCAGCATCATCGTCATCATCTTCTTCTTCTTCTTCATGAAAATTTGTCTCAGGAACATCATCCAATAATTGTCGATCGTGATCATCATCTACATCATCTTCTACTTCTTCGGTATCTTCTTCTTCCATCGCATTATACTTTATCGGCCTTCCTCTCGGTTCATGTCTAACAACAAATGACCAACCCGGTTTATGTGAAACCTCTGAGTAAAATACCTGCTCACATTGGCTTGGAAGAACATAGGGCTCATCCCCAACTGGCTCAAATGACCTTGTATTAACCATTGTAAATCCATTATCATGTTCAATAGCAGTTCTATTAGGATCATTTGGATTAAGTCGTAGCTTGTACCATTTGACAACAAAGAGTACTAATTTGAAGGAACTAAAGTCGCACTCAAGTATATCATCCAAAATGCCATAGTATTGATTTTTAGACTCTTGAGGATCTAAGTCATTTCTAGATGAAATATTAGTCACTTGAAAGACTGCAGTTATTCCAGAATCACAAGTTTTCTTCGTGTCATCCAACACTTTGACGCGAAATTTTTGACCATTACAGAACATACCCTTGTGGTGTTTAACCTGCAATAATATGTGAAACATGTCAAAATTATTATATCGTGAGTTGATAAACATACGGGTGATTAATAATTTTGTACGTACCTGGAAATCTCTTAAACCATATGCTAAATCTATTTCCCTTTGCGTAACATTAGAATCTCCATTACGATGAGCTTCTTTAACCAATGAAGATACACCTTCCCATGTTAATGTGTGACCAGAATGTTGACATCGTTCAATCCATACTGTCATCCAATCAAGATTGTTTGTAATATACAAATGTAGTGCATCCCACTCTCGAGCAACTGTACAAAAAAAAAATAGACGACTTACAACCGATTTATTTTGAAGATTAAGAAATAATTTATTACAATAACATCTTATAATTTATTACCTGTCACTTTCTTCAATCTACCTTTCCCCATCAAGTACTCCCCTTTGAATTTTTTAAAAGGGTCAAGATCCCAAATGCGATCTACATGGATATTTGAAGCAAACTTAGGAAGATATCCAGTAATGTACACCATAGTCTGGTATACCATGTATCCCTCTACCATAGAACCCTTAGGATGTGCTCTTTGTCGAACCAAAGCCTTCAAATATTTCAAGTGCGTCTCAACCATCCACATTGACCTAGTGTGTGCAGGTCCACACAATTCAATCTCCTCAACTTGGTGTATGAGGTAGTGTTCTTGTGCATTGAAAAAAGTTGGAGGTAGACACTTTTGCATTTCACACAGTAAATGAGGAATTCTTCTCTTCCAATAGTTTATATCTTCTTTATCGATTTCTTTAGATGACAACCACCTACATTAAGAGATTCAAGTCACAAAAAATATATAAATACAAGACTTTACAAAATAATATACAATAGATTACATAGCAAGAAAAACAAATTGCGAATATAATAAATATATACAATAAATTGAACAGATATTACTGCTTACCTCATGTATTTTCCAAGATCATATATCACTTGTTTGATGTTATTGTTGAAGTGCTCTGGGAGAGATAGAGGTAGCACGTACTGCAGTAATTATAAACCAATCATTTCATTATTTTCTAACATAACATAATGAATAGTACACGTAGTTTATGAATATATTGTAAATACAGAAGAACATAACTTACCTTGATGAAAGTATGCCAATCATGCATTTTGAGCCCTGGCCCAAATTCACTTTTCTTTGATATGAGATTGCTTATGTTCCCAGCAAATCCTATGGGAAATCAAATTTTTCGTATGACTTCTTTTATGGCATCACTTTGATGCTCCGTTAATAACCAAGGAAGGGCACTTATATTAATCTAATCTCTATTGCTATTTGAGTGAATGAAATTCTTCAGTGCATGATTGGATTCATGAATGTCATTACAAATTTTGACAATTTTTTCTTTGTCACACCTTCCATCCAGTATTTTCCACAATGTCTCTGTTATATTCTTTCCAACATGCATAAGATCAAACAAATGCACAATTTGTAGGTCCTCGTAGTAGGGCAACCTACTAAATTGTCTGGGATAGCTTTTTAGTCCCTTTGGAAGGTTGTTAGTACTGCCTTGATGACCTTCACGATCATCAATTACATAATTAGTAAACAAAAATCACAATAGAAATATATAAATTACAAACATAAACCATTAAGTGGAACGACATTACCTTGACGATTAATTCTATTATATTCCAACTTCCATAGGCGAGGTGTCATTCTTCGTGGCTTTGATGTAGTCTCTTCTTTCCCATTGAAAGGATGTTTTTTCATACTTCGATACTTATGATTCCTGTGGAGGAAGTGTCTGTACTCATCAAACACATGCTTTCCTAAACTTTTTGAATGACGAGATTTCATCTTTGGACCACAAATTGGACATGCAAATTTTCCCTTTATTTGAAGACCTACAAGATAATGATATAATTGGATTATTAAATATGTTGATTTTTATAATTAGAATTATCATGCGCAACTTGAATTCACTATAACATACCACAAAAATGTGTTAGCCCTGGGGCATCATGTATTGTCCATACAAGTATTGCATGGAATTGAAATTGTCTTTGTCTTATTGGTCTAGACACGTCATACATAGTGACACCGTTCCATAACTCCACCAACTCGTCAATAAGAGGCTCAATATATACATTCATATCTTTAACTTGATATTTACCTACTTGAATGAATAGTAACATTACATAATTATTGTGACCATTTTACTGTAAGATTTGTAAGTACATGTAAATTAATAACTATCAAATGATAAAATACCTGGAACAATCATTGCCAACATAATGTGCTCCCTCTTTATTGACATCCACGGAGGAATGTTATTGTTGATAACAAAAATAGGCCACACCGAGAAAACAGATCTCATCTCTCCAAATGGATTGACACCATCTGCTACCAATGAAAGCCTGAGATTACAAGGTTCTTCTTTGAAGTGTTGCCACTTTTCCTCTATGTGCATAAATGTCGAACCATCCGCAGGGATTCGAATAATGTCATCTCGACTTCTATTGCGTGCATGGTAATCCATAAATTGTGCCAAGCTAGTACACCTGAATAATTGTCGCATCCGTGGAATAATGGGGATGTAACGAAGAACCTTGTGAGGCACCTTTTTTGTTATTCGATCTGTTCGATATCTACTCGTATGACATACAGGGCATTGTGTTGCAAATTCATGTTCTTTATAATATATAATATGATCATTGGGACAAGCATGTATTGCTTGATACTCCATTCCAATATCTTTCATAATAGCAGATAATTCTCGATATGAGCGAGGTAGAATATTTGATGGTGGTAACAAAAACTCGCCTATCGATCTACAGCAAAAAATAGAAGTTGTTAATATAAACAATATTAGTGGTACATTATTCACCCTTTGTTAACTATAAAGACATATATGACATACCTTAACATATGTGACATTGTTATGTTGGATAAACCATTCATAACCTTCAAGTTCAACAACAACAATATAGCAGAGAGAAGAGTTGTTTGGGAGTCTTTGTATAGGGGCTCGTATGCCTTCTCAAGTAGAGGTACATCGAGGCTATCATCATCATGATGATCAGATCCGCTTGGACTAAATGTGTCATGGATCAATGTATTTATACCATCATCTTCAATTGTGTTTTCTGGCGCATGATCGTCATCTTCCATGGGATCATTATCTTCACCTTGGATATTCGCACCCCCATGTTCCTCCATATCATGTACTTCCCTGGGGAGATCAACCTATATAAAATTGATTAACATAAATAAACCATGATCTTCAACTCATCATCAAGTGATTTCATATGTATATAAATTGTTAAAATGATATAATGAACAACTTACCAGTGGATGATAGTCATGCCCCCTTCAATGTGACCATTCTCCCTACAATGTCTCTTAACTGTTTTGATTAGCAGTCTTCTACGGTTTAAGCCCTTACAAATTTTGCAGGGACAATAACATTTTCCATCACCTTTTCTTTTCAAGTTAGACCACAATCTAGCGATTGTCTCCCTATTTTGTTCTTCACTTATATTATCTGACATGATCATTCTTCGCAGGAAGCAAAAATTGGGCTATGAAAACTTCGGTCTACAACTTTCAGTGACTAAGCAAAATTGTCAAAAGTACACAAATCTTCTTAGACCTAGTTAAATCCTTTAATATTTTAAAAGTCTAGTTAAAATATACATTAGATTAAAAAATATACAATTTTCATGCCTGAGCGCGCGGCTACGACTAGTGCAATGGTCTTCTTGCTTAGCTCTAGAAGCTCTCTAGCAATCAAAACATATAAGCTACAAGGCCTAACAGCAATTTCAAAACATATAAGCTACAAGGCAAGACATATTACATGACATGGAAAAAGGATTAAAATATACATTAGATTAAAATATATACAATTTTCAAACCTGAGCGCGCGGCTATAACTCGTGCAATGGTCTTCTTGCTTAGCTCTCGAAGCTCTCCAGCAATCAAAACATATAAGCTATTAGAATTCATTAACTTTCTGTAATTGGAAAACTCTATTTGATATTAGACCGTAAACTACTACTATTCTCTCCATAAGAACTAAGTACAAAATTCTTTCAAGTTCACATCCATGATTCCCTTTAGATTAAAATATACAGCAAAAATAAGCTAAAAGTCTAGTTAAAATATACATTAGATTAAAAAATATACAATTTTCAAACCTGAGCGCGCGGCTATAACTCGTGCAATGGTCTTCTTGCTTAGCTTTAGAAGCTCTCCAGCAATCAAAACATATAAGCTACAAGGCCTAGTAGCAATTTCAAAACAAGGGTCATCAAAAGAACCAAAAACAATGTGTGCAAACAATACCTTGTGAAGTGGTATAGACAATTAGAAGATGCTACTATGTGCTAGGGAACTTCTTAGAACTGTTGGTATATTCTTACAACTTGTTACACCTGGGATATTCTTCTCTGTAGATGCTACTGTGTGCCGTGGTCCAAACGGGCCCATAAATGTGGTTGAATAGCAATACATTCAAGTGGAAATTACACAAGGGACAGTCACTGTGAGATATCCTCATGTGTGACTGTCCTTGTCACAAATGAGGACATCTCACAGTGACTGTCCCTTGTGTAATTGCCACTTGAATGAGGTCAGTCACTGTAAAGACAACATGATAATGTACACATACAATGAGTGTACATTATCATGTTGTCTTTACAGTGGCTGCCCTCATGTTGTATATCCTTCTCTGTAGATGCTACTACGTGCTAGGGAACTTCTTAGAACTGTTGGTATATTCTTACAACTTGTTACACCTAGGATATTCTTCTCTGTAGATGCTACTGTGTGTCGTGGTCCAAACGGGCCCATAAATGTGGTTGAATAGCAATACATTCAAGTGGCAATTACACAAGGGACAGTCACTATGAGATGTCCTCATGTGTGACTGTCCTTGTCACAAATGAGGACATCTCACAGTGACTGTCCCTTGTGTAATTGCCACTTGAATGAGGAACAAGGAGGAAGTGATACAATAATAGGGGGGTGATCATTTTAAAATGTGTTGGACATAGATATGTCCTCATTTCTGGGTATTTTAGCTCTCTAACAGCTGAATACCAGATTAAATAATAATGACAAAAGAAAAATAAACCCAACGTACTCAGAAATTGTAGCTGTGATTTTGCAGAGGGAATCTCTCTCGGCACTGTTGAAAACACAAATGACAACCCGCTTGATTTCGCGGAGGGAATCTCTCTCGGTGCTGTTCAAAACACAAATGATAACCCGCTTTGTTCAAAACACAAATGATAACCCGCTTGATTTCGCGGAGGGAATCTCTCTCGGCGCTGTTGAAAACACAAATGACAACGTTCCTTTTTTTTTTTGCACTTATATCCCGACCAACATAAGGTCCATTTGTAATACAACATGATAATGTACACTTACAGTGAGTGTACATTATCATGTTGTCCTTAGAGTGACTATCCTCATT
Organism: Chamaecyparis obtusa; assembly: GCA_027943335.1. Taxonomy (NCBI): domain Eukaryota; kingdom Viridiplantae; phylum Streptophyta; class Pinopsida; order Cupressales; family Cupressaceae; genus Chamaecyparis; species Chamaecyparis obtusa. The sequence goes on along the minus strand of BSBK01008363.1, from coordinate 130,375 downwards.
TGTTGAAGAAGAAAAGCATTAATGTGGCTGAATAGCAATACATTCAAGTGGCAATTACACAAGGGACAGTCACTATGAGATGTCCTCATTTGTGACTGTCCTTACAGTGAGTGTACATTATCATGGTGTCTTTAGAGTGACTGTCCTCATTTGTTGAAGAAGAAAAGCATTAATGTGGTTCAATAGCAATACATTCAAGTGGCAATTACACAAGGGACAATCACTGTGAGATGTCCTCATGTGTGACTGTCCTTGTCACAAATGAGGACATCTCACAATGACTGTCCCTTGTGTAATTCAAGTGGCAATTACACAAGGGACAGTCACTGTGAGATGTCCTCATTTGTGACTGTCCTTACAATGAGTGTACATTATCATGTTGTCTTTAGAGTGACTGTCCTCATTTGTTGAAGAAGAAAAGCATTAATGTGGTTCAATAGCAATACATTCAAGTGGCAATTACACAAGGGACAATGTCATGAGCCGTGACATATTGAACTTAGTATAATAATAAAATGATTAGATGATATATAATAATCTATTATTAACGGTATATAACAATAATATATAATTATTATCAAAAGATAATAATAATATATAGTTAGCATAATAAGTAATATGTTAATTAAATAATATTAAAATATTAATAAATAATATAATTATGATTATAATTATAATATAAATTAATAATAAATAATTATAATATAAATTAATAATAAATAATTATTAATAAATTATATATATTATATTATAATAATATATTAAGTAATAATATTAAATCAATTATTGATATAATAATTTTAATATATAAATAATATTAATAAACCTCTCAATATAAAACAATATGTTATCACTATAATAATATTTATTATAATATTATTAATATTACTAACATCATTAATTATAATATTTAATAATAACAATAACATTAATAATAATAATAATAATAATGTTTAAAGAAATATCGAATATCTGTAATCGATATACATCTACATTAAACATCTGCATTATCTATCACGATGAGGAATGAAGAAGTGATACAACAATCACTAGTCATTACACATCGATACCATGAGAGGATGATTAATGAACCAAATACTATGAAGTCAAGATCAACATGATATGAATAAGGGATAGGTCGTTATGTGTTTCAGAAGATGTATTGATAAGCAAGAAGGATAACCATTCATATATTATAAATAATCATTAATTGCACAAGTTTAGACAATGACATATCCGATAAAGCAATATCAAACATGAAGACCCGCTAGCAAATATGCACCATCACTTCCTATGTTATCATGACAATAACGTAAACTAGATTGAATTCTACTATCTATATCAATAGACACCACATAGGAGGATATTGACTAAAGGATTGAAAGATTATCGATTGTCTGAGATAAACCACATCTGGTAGAAACACAAAAGCATCAGTGATTATATCACAAGCTATTGATGAATGAGGCATCAGTCATGGATAATAAGTACAATGTATCCTTAAGTATTAACAGAAATGGAAGTCAATTTGAAGATCAAACTCCATTACCAGCAATCAACCAATAAATGGACAATTATCAGAAAATGATATCGACTTATATCAGAGTAGAAAGATTGGATATAATCATAACAATATGGGATAAGGCAAGAGTTAATATCGATTGACTAAATACTAATGATAGTTAGACCAAACTAATACAAACACAATGGATGTTAACTACTGGTTGCACTACCAATTAGGGAAGATTACCTTCATAAAAAGATTTGATATTGAGTCAATCTGGGAGTTATCTATGATCAGAAAATAATGAAATAATATTATGTGAACTGTCGGATTATGGAAAGGTGTGATTAACAAAGGGACATGGAGGAAGAAACAAGACACGTCTCATTCATAGCATCTCTTCATTTGTTAAAGACAATATAAGAATGCATTCTCGTCAGTCACTCAAGGCATCATTAGAACTTTATTTACTTATCCATATTTGGATATACTCAATAGAGCATCTGCCTTTGGCAGTTTGGTTTCAAGTTTATCATTGCAGATCAGAGACAACACCATGATTGCATAGATAGAAAGGATAGTCAGAAACAACATCAATATTTGAAGTTACAAGCATATAATTCAGAATCTGAAATAGCAACATATCACTCATAGTGATATTACACATTTGCATAATTACATCATCATATCAGACACAGAAAATACATTGCTGTAAGCAATACTTATTGATTGTATATCGATATTGTTTATATCAGACATAGCATCATTATACTATCACTATAAGTGATAGGAAACATCATATTCATAGCATATTTCATATCATTATATCCGACAGTGCTATTAAACATATTGGTATCAATATCATCTTGCACACATATTGTGATTGAATCTGAAATAGCGGTTGATATCTTAAGTAACCTCCATTACTTAGTTTAATTGTAAGTATCTGATAGAGTAAGTCTGAGAAGTGGAGTAATTGTTCCTATTTTCCAAGTTAGCCAAAAAGGGGACATTACAGACAATCACTGTGAGATGTCCTCATGTGTGACTGTCCTTGTCACAAATGAGGACATCTCACAATGACTGTCCCTTGTGTAATTCAAGTGGCAATTACACAAGGGACAGTCACTGTGAGATGTCCTCATTTGTGATTGTCCTTACAATGAGTGTACATTATCATGTTGTCTTTAGAGTGACTGTCCTCATTTGTTGAAGAAGAAAAGCATTAATGTGGTTCAATAGCAATACATTCAAGTGACAATTACACAAGGGACAATCACTATGAGATGTCCTCATGTGTGACTATCCTTGTCACAAATGAGGACATCTCACAATGACTGTCCCTTATGTAATTCAAGTGGAAATTACACAAGGGACAGTCACTGTGAGATGTCCTCATTTGTGACTATCCTTACAGTGAATGTACATTATCATGTTGTCTTTAGAGTGACTGTCCTCATTTGTTGAAGAAGAAAAGCATTAATGTGGTTCAATAGAAATACATTCAAGTGGCAATTACACAAGGGACAATCACTGTGAGATGTCCTCATGTGTGACTGTCCTTGTCACAAATGAGGACATCTCACAATGACTGTCCCTTGTGTAATTCAAGCAGCAATTACACAAGGGACAGTCACTGTGAGATGTCCTCATTTGTGACTATCCTTATAGTGAGTGTACATTATCATGTTGTCTTTAGAGTGACTGTCCTCATTTGTTGAAGAAGAAAATCATTAATGTGTTTCAATAGCAATACATTCAAGCGGCAATTACACAAGGGACAGTCACTGTGAGATGTCCTCATTTGTGACTGTCCTTACAGTGAGTGTACATTATCATGTTGTCTTTAGAGTGACTGTCCTCATTTGTTGAAGAAGAAAAGAATTAATGTGGTTCAATAGCAATACATTCAAGTGGCAATTACACAAGGGACAATCGATCACTGTGAGATGTCCTCATGTGTGACCTTTGTGAAGGCAAGTGCCAATTTGTACCCAAGTTACCAATATTGTGGCAAAAGTGGGAATGAAGCATTTAGGGGTCAAATTGGGCAAAGAAGTGTAGAAGTGGCCTATGTGAGGTCTAAATAGCCTAACTAAGTCATGGTTAGGGTCTTATGGTGTTTGAACAATAAGTTTTGAACCAAAATCCCAAAGGTTGTAACAAGTTGTCAATGTTGTCATTCACAACATTGACAACATTTGTGCAAGGGAGCATTTTCGAGTAAGATGGTTATGTAACTATATGAAACCATTGAATTAGGCATCAGATCAACTATAAGAGGCCTCCATCGATCTGTGCAAAAGGTTGGGGGGAAAAACATTTGGAATTAAGAAGATTTGTAGAGTAACACGGTTTTAGTGAATTCTTGAGTTTTTTTGTTTCTTTGTTTTCAGTTGATTAATGGATTAGATAGCTTGCAGTGTCTATTGGAAAAGTTAGTACAAGTTGTTTTTTTATTCTGTGTTGTGTTTTTTTTGAGTTTTGAAGCATTCCAACTAGTTTGTTAATTCTTTTGTTAAGTACCCTATCATTGGTTTGAACCAGGCAGGTTGAACAAATGGAGTCTTAGCTCATCATTCCATTGTCAATTTTGTACGGGCTCTTGGAATGGGTGAGGAGACTCCATGTACTATATGTTTGGAAGGAGGGGCCTTGGGAAGCTCATTTTCTATGTTTGCAATGATGTCCTAGGTGAGTCAGTTGAGCACAGTTAGGGATGACAAATCATTACAAGAAGATTACAACAAGTTGAATGCATTGGTTGCTTCAACTAAAATCTCATGGAGAGGTAGACACACATCTAAAGAAGCCCCAAGTCAAATTAGAAGATTGGGTGAGTTTCTTTGGCTACTAAGAAAACAAACTCTTAGTCAGACTGTCCAAGTTGTGTCAAAATACTTGTTTTCAGGCATGGCTGTAGCAGTTGGTATACAAAAAATCTAGGAGGAGAAGACCTTAGATATCTTGGAGTTCTCAATAAAGGGCATCTGAATCCTAAGCCCTTTAGGTGGCTTAATATAAACAAAAAGGCTTGACAAAGGCCTAATTGCTAGCAGCCTATTTTTGGGTGCAATTGGCATGGTTTGATGAACCGGATTGAAGTACTGATGAAAAGTATAGGTGAAGGAGTAATATTGAAACAAATAGAGGTCCTAGTGGCCAGCCTCTCCATGGAGTAAAGTTCTAGTTGAATGTGTTTCAATTTGTGAAGACAAGACTAGGAGTGTCCTAGTAGCTAGATTGGTATTGAGCAGAGTTCGTTGTATTTCTTGTTGGTGTGCACTAGTTGAAGGAGTGGGATCTTGGGTAGAGATACCTAAAGAGTGTAGGGATAGTTAAGTACCCTATCAAGTCAAAACATTGGCCTAAAGAGACCCTAGTGAAGGATAGGGAGTGAGCAAGACAAAGTGTTACATCAATTAACAAGATCATTTTTTGGTAATTGTGTACATTATCATGTTGTCTTTACAGTGACTGTCCTCATTTGTTGAAGAAGAAAAGCATTAATGTGGTTCAATAGCAATACATTCAAGTGGAAATTACACAAGGGAATATCACTATGAGATGTCCTAAGTGTGACTGTCCTTGTCACAAATGAGGACATCTCACAGTGACTGTCCCTTGTGTAATTGCCACTTGAATGAGGACAGTCACTATAAAGACAACATGATAATGTACACAAGTACCGTGAAGGTAGTCGCAAGTTAGGGCTGTTTCATTGCATACTCGAAACAATGAAGACATTACAGTCCACAAAACGTTTGTGCTTGAAAGATGAACAAATAAAATTAAACTTCTAAATAACCAAAGCCGCTAACAATAAATTCAACACAGATATGTCCTCATTTCTGGGTATTTTAGCTCTCTAACAGCTGAATACCAGATTACATAATAATGACAAAAGAAAAATAAACCCAACGTACTCAGAAATTGTAGCTGTGATTTCGTGGAGGGAATCTCTCTCGGCGCTGTTGAAAACACAAATGACAACGTTCTTGTTTTTTTTTCCCTTATATCCCGATGTGATTTCACGGAGGGTTACGGTGCTGTTGAAAACACAAATGACAACGTTCCTTTTTTTTTTTGCCCTTATATCCCGACAACATCGCAATTGCAAGTTAGGGTTGTTTCACTGCATACCCGAAACAATGAAGATGTTACGGTCCACAAAATGTTTGTGCTTGAAAGATGAACAAATAAAATTAAACTTCTAAATAACCAAAGCCGCTAACAATAAATTCAACATAGATATGTCCTCATTTCTGGGTATTTTAGCTCTCTAACAGCTGAATACCAGATTACATAATAATGACAAAAGAAAAATAAACCTAACGTACTCAGAAATTGTAGCTGTGATTTCGCGGAGGGTTACGGCGCTGTTGAAAACACAAATGACAACGTTCTTGTTTTTTTTGCCCTTATATCCCGATGTGATTTCGCTGAGGGTTACGACGCTGTTGAAAACACAAATGACAACGTTCTTGTTTTTTTTGCCCTTATATCCTGATGTGATTTCGCAGAGGGTTACGACGCTGTTGAAAACACAAATGACAACGTTCCTTTTTTTTTTTGTCCTTATATCCCGACAATGTCACAATGGCGACGTTGCCAAATGTATTGTCATCACAAATTGCGACGGTGTCGGGCTATATTTGAAAAAAAAAAGCCAAAACTGCATGACATTTGCCTGTCGTTGCAAATTGCCGTCGCAATTTCACCCCAAATGTATTAGTAGGGGGTCATATCTCGAAGCTCGTGTGAGGTATCATCAAGCCGTTAGGTGCTACAGGACCATGTCTATAGGGCCTACAATAACCCATCTCAGTTTTTAGAGATTTAAGTTCATTTAAATTTGGCAACACATTCTCAGTCGATGTCAAATCTCACAGTGTTCCTCAATTCAAATGGCCAACATTGCATTTCTTTCAAACTGTCAGTCATAGCATTGAATCTTCTATTCCAACAGCTCCAAATGGTTTGGTAAAGGTGAGTGGAAACCTTGTTTTCCACACATAGTTGTTCAAGCGCTACCAACGACTCGAGGCCAAAGTGTCCCTCAAGGTCCCTTTGACATGAAATTGGTGATCTTTACAGGGTCATATCTTGTAGCTCGTGCGAGGTAGCATCAAGATGTTAGGTGTTATGGGACCATATTGTTGGGGTTTACAATAGCCTGCCTCAGCTTTCAAAGATTCAATTTCGTTTAAATTTGGCAACACATTCTCGGTCAATGTCAAAACTCATAGTGTTGCTTAATTCAAATGGCCAACATTGCGTATCTTTCAAACTATCAGTCATAGCATCAAACTATCTATTCCAATAGCTTTGAATGGCCGGCTAAATGCTACTGACAACCATGTTTGGCACACACAGTCATTCGAACACCATCGACCACTCTTGGGCAAGCAGGAGGATGCGTGCAAATATGTATTTAGATGCAAAAGGGCTTGTGGTCCATTTTGAAATTTGATCATGTATTTGGATCATGGAATTTTATTCAAATCATGTATTGATTATATTGTAACCCAATCTTAAATGTAAGCCTTAATGGCACTGATAAGCCTAAAAGGTACCTAGGGGTCACTAGGAATGGTTATGTATTGATACTAGGTTAGGAGTTGATGGAAATAACCTATAAGGGTCTATAAATATGTACTAAGGCCATTAGAGCCTTTACATAGTGTTAAAAGCACTACATGTGAACAATCTTGTAAATTGCCTATATTGGCAATATAAGCCAAATAGGGCTTAATTGGAGTTAGTAGGGGTTAGTAGGAAGTCCAAGTTAGTTTTGTTTGTAAAGGTTGTCTCTAAACCTTTTATAAGTAGTTAGAGTGGGAAAAGGGTGTTGGGTTGTCAAGTTGACAACTTTTGTTGTCAACTTGACAACTAATTCTGGTGTTTGTCATTAACAATCAACCAGTTAGGTGACAGTTAGAAGTTAGTTTGCAGGTTCCAGTCAGTCTTTTGGAAGATTAGAGTCTATTTGGAAGGGATCCACATGAGTGGACAGGGTGAGAATGTTGTTGATCTTAAATAGATTGAGTTTGTATTAGCTTGAATCAATAAAATCAAAATTTATCTAGACATTGGTATTCCACTGGCCTACGGATACAGTCAACAACAGTGAACTATTGTACTTGATCTGAATGTGATCCTTGTTTAGTTTGATGTAGGAATGTTAATTTTCATTTTTTTTGACTTGGCTATAATATCTTTTCATTACCTTCATCACTGACAACACCAAGGATTTAACTAGTGTATTGATAGTGACTGGTACAGGGGTACAGTCAGCAACTAAGGGACCCCGCAATACTATAACCATAGGACCATGAAACATCAAGGAAAAATAAAACAACAACCTTCAAATGAGACAAGGTAGTAATAATGAGCATCTCGATGGTGTTCGTATCCTCTAAGGAGTGGTCCAAAATACCAGGGGTATCAATAACCGGATACCTCAAGTACTTATAATCAATATGCCTGACAAATAGAGACTTAGTAGTAAAAGCATAAGGTTACACATCCACATCTGCCCTAGTAATCTTATTAACAAAAGAACTCTTTCCAACATTAGGGTACTCACAGATCAAAATAGGCCTGGTATTGGGATCAATAGATGACAACCTTTCCATATGTTGCCTCACCTATTTGAGGTCATGTCTGTTAGAGTATTATTTCCTTTTACTCTAGTTGCTTAAGCGTCTCTTAGGTGCATTATTAATTAATTCTTAATTAATAATGTGCAACCTAGTATTTCCCTTTTAGGGTTTCATTCACCTTTTTAAGGTTGAACTTTGTAATTGTTTTTTTAATTCAGTTGATAATTTTGCTCTCACATTTTGAGTGAACATCTGAGTTCTGCTTTTTCATCTTTGTGCTTCTACTTTGTATCAGGTTCTTGCATGCAGGTGTATTCAGGGTCTGTGGATTTGCATGTTTGTCAAATCCTACATGGTATCAGAGCCATTCTGCTGCAGCTTGTTCAAAGTTTTCTGAAGCTGTGGATCAAGCCCTTTTTTTTCTGGCATTTTCTGCTATTTTTTATATTGGATCTGGGGGGTTACAATTTTTTGGGTCACTTTGGACAAAAACTGACCTCAAGGTTGCGTCCAGAAGGCCCGAGATACCCAAAATCCATATAAAATTTGTCCTTTTTGGACACCGGAGCTTCTGGGAAAATTTTTTTTTCCCCTTTTGGACCGTACGGCACGATTTTCGAGAAAAAAAAATTAAAAAAAAAAGGTTTTTTCTTTTTTTTGTGGCGCTCGGCCAGCGCACCGCCAGCGCGCCACCGCCGCTCGGCCAGCGCACCGCCCGCCAGCCGCCTCCACTGCCGCGCCACCAGCCGCCCAGCCGGCCGCCACCGCCGCTCCGCTCCGCCCAGCCGGCCACCACCTGCGCTCCGCCGCCGCGCCGCACCGCCACCCGCCGGCCGCCGCCCAACCTCCGCCCGGCAGCCTGCAGCAGGTGATGTCACCTGCTGACGTCACTTGCCGGCAGTTTCCGGCGCCGGTTTTTTTTTCTCGGCGGTCATCATTTTTTCAGTGATGACATCATGCTGACATCGGCGACGGCCTTTTGACGGCCGTACGGCCGTCAAATTTTTTGCACTGCCTGTGTTTTCCAGCGAGCATGCCATTTGGGGGTTCTGTTGGTTTTTTGCTCGTAACTTGAGCAAACGGACTCAAAATTGGACATATTATATATCGTTGGAAAGGTCTTTCTGAGCCCGTCGCATTGGTGTAGGTTTCATTCTTTGATTCTTTCATTTTGATGCCGTTTTTGAGCCTCAAAGTCAAGGTACACATATTAATATTCTGAAGCATTACTTGCTCTTTCTTTCTTTCACGCTTTCAGAATTGTATTGGAATTGGGTTGTAGATATTGTGGGGGTTGTTCTTTCTTGCTTTTCTGTCATTTCTTTCAGAAAAACAACACATTGTATCGCTCAAAACAAAAAAAAAAACCCCTTCTGCATCTTCTGTCTAGTTCTGAAAGAAAATTTAATAAAAAAATAGTCAGAGCACTTGGCACTATGGCAGACACAGCATCTGTTGAGCTCCTCACTCCACACAATTACCATGTGTGGAAGGCTCGTATGACACGGCTTCTTCGATCACGGGGGTTATGGTCTTGTTTGGACCCAGTTCAGCCTCAGTTGACTCGACCATTTGAGGTCATGCAGCACAGGAACAAGATGGATGAAGCCATGGGTTTGATGTCACTACATGTTTCAGATAGTCTACTTTTTCACCTTGATGGATGCCTTACTCCTCAAGCCATTTGGGATAAGTTTCAGAATCTTTTTGGCACTGTAAATGAGTTCAGGGCACTACAGATTGAAACAGAGTTGACTTCATTGGTACCTGATTCTTTTCCCACCATTGAGGACTTCTTGATGAAGTTCAAATCTCTCCGTTCAATTTTACAGGGGTGTGGGAAGAACAAAACAGACAATGAGTGTATTTACCTGATTCTTTCTAAGCTTCGAGGACAGTTTCAGATATTTTCTTCTACCTTCTACTCCACTATGGATGCACTAGGTGCACGACATGTTATGCCCTCCTTCGAGACTTTTTGTGACCGGTTGACTCGTGAGCAATCAAAGCTCACTCAGATGGATTCTCTTACAGGTTTACAGTCACAGGCATTACTTGCCAAGTCACCTCAGAGTACACAGAAGCCGAAGCAGATATCAGATTCCTCCTCTCAGCACTCTACTGACACACCATCTTCTTCTAAGAAGGAGAATCAGAAGACTCAGATCCCCACATGTTCCTATTGTCAGAAGAGGAACCATGATGAGTCATAGTGCTTTCAGAAGAGATGTGATGGTTATGAGAAACAGATTGCAGATTTGCAAGCTCTCCTTCAAAAGAGCACTATTTCCTCTCCATCCTCTTCCACCTCACAGGGGTCTGCTTTTCAGTCTTCTGCATCTTCTTCGACATCTGGACAGGTTTTTGGACAGGGTCATGCATTACGGGCATCTGTTGCATCCCCTTTACAGGTCCCTTGGATACTAGATTCTGGTGCTTCTCACCATATGGCATCTTCTCAGGAGTTGTTTTCTTCTTTTGAGACTTCTCCTATTCCTCATATTCTCATGGGGAATAACACTGTACAGACAGTCTGTGGGACAGGTTCAGTCAGCATTCAGGATGGCACATTCCATGATGTATTGTATGTTCCATCTCTCTCTGCAAACCTTCTCTCCATTTATCAGATTACTCACAGTGGGTCAGGGAAGATAGTTGAGTTCACGGCCGATTCAGCCTTCATCAAGGATAGTGTGACAGGAGGCATTATTGCTACAGGGACAGCTGATCATTCCTCCTGTCTCTACATCTTTTCTCATTTTGGTCCACCATCTCCATTTTCAGAGCTCAGCTCTCCTCTTTCACGAGAGCATCATGTGGTGCAGTCAGGTAGCTTGAACCTCTGTGTTGTTCCTGAGACCCGTGTTGTGACTGCTACACCACATCCTGAGGAGTACTTTTCTCTTCAGCCGGCTTCTTCTTCAGGACTGCTTGATCCTCCAGCTCCATTCATCGAGCCACCAGGTGTAGTTGTTGAGGATTCTTCAGAGGACACTCATCTCCTCTCTCATGATAGTGTCAGCACACCTGTCATACCACTTGCATTGGGGATTCCCTTTCAGGATCCTCGTGTCTTCACATTTGAGCATCAGCTCGGCCTTCCAGTGACACCTCATCCTTCGAGGTCACCTCTTCAGCACCTCCTGACCTTCACTCCTCTGCATTGGAGTCACAGTGGTTTGCTCATTGCTCCAGGGGTTCTTTCATTCTGGGGGGCTTTGGAGCATCGACCCTCTCTCTCGGGGGGGGTTAGCAGCACGCATTGTACTACTGGCTTTGAGAGAGTCTCTTGAAGTCATGCCTTTTGTCTTTGATTTCTTTTATATCTCTTTTTGGAGAGGGGTTTTTCCCACTGGGTTTTCTCCTTTGTCTCCGGTTTACAGAGATTTCCTTGTACTGGGTACCTGATCAGGCCTTGTTGCCGGGACCCATTTCTTGCTTTCTTAGTCTTGCTAGGTCTTCTTTCTCCCTGCGTTCAGCTTAAGGGGGGGTGTTAGAGTATTATTTCCTTTTACTCTAGTTGCTTAAGCATCTCTTAGGTGCATTATTAATTAATTCTTAATTAATAATGTGCAACCTAGTATTTCCCTTTTAGGGTTTCATTCACCTTTTTAAGGTTGAACTTTGTAATTGTTTTTTTAATTCAGTTGATAATTTTGCTCTCACATTTTGAGTGAACATCTGAGTTTTTCTTTTTCATCTTTGTGCTTCTACTTTGTATCAGGTTCTTGCATGCAGGTGTATTCAGGGTCCGTGGATTTGCATGTTTGTCAAATCCTACAATGTCTTTATATTGTGACTATGAATAGTGAACACACCAATGAATATAAATGTTTGATTCCATGTGATCTTGGATAGGTTGTGACTTAGAAATATTTCTTTATATTATATTTATACATTTCTACATTGATTTCATTACTTTTGTTATTATTACAGTCAAGGAATTGACTATTATTGAGGACAGTGACTGGCATTTGTAGCACAATCAACAAGTTAAAGGTTTGAATCCTCCATAATATGTAAGGCACTCCCACCTTTGTGTTAACTATGGTTTTGTGGGATATTTATATTGATGTATTGTATGTATTATATCTTTCTTTGAATGTAGGGAAGTTGAATAGAAGGTGAGAAGAGACAGAGACATGCTTGGTGAAATCATAGTGAAAGGAGTTGAAGGTAAGCACCAGACATGGCTGGAAGTGACTCGATGATTAGAGATTGTAGATGATGGATGGTAAGGTCCTTTGGGATGTATTAGAAGGTGTTAGGACCGGTGTTGAGGTTGGGTGTTGCAGGGAAGGGTATTTTCTACAAAACCCTTGGTTTTTAGCCCAAATAGTCAGGGTTTATTGAATGGGAGTGTAGATGGGTGAGTATGGGAAAACTAAGTTTAAAATTGGTTGTCTTTTATCCTATATCAAGACTATTTTGGGTTGTGGAGTCATGGAAGTGATTGGTTCTAGGAGTTTCTTTGTTAGGTGAGGCTAATTAGGCCTAGTTGAAGGGTTAGGGGGTGAAGGAAGTCTTCACCAGTCAAAGATTTAAAGTTTGAGATTTATATAAATTTAGTAACCCTTAAAAGGGTACTAGAAAATGTAAAAACATTTCTAGGTTGTTTGGGGAGTTTGAGAGTAAATTGCTAATTCCAGTGATGGAAGGGCTACTAGGCAGGCCTAGAAGGGCTATAGAAGAGGAAGGGTGAAAGATGAGTTGATTGGATTGAATGAGAAGTTTTAACATGGAAAATATAGAATTTTGAGATGATCTAAGGTGTTAGGATTAGGGTGTGAAGTTTGGTTTGAGTTTTGGTGTGGTGGAGGCACTAGGTGGCCTAGGATAGAGTTGATGCTAGAAGGCATTGGAACAAGGAAACAAGGAAGTGAATTTGAGTACTGTGCCTGTGGGAGTGACTTAAAATGTCAGAGTACTCAACTAGATCCTTGAGTGAGGTTAATTCCTCAAGTGGATTCCAAGTTGTTTGTAGAATCCTCAAGTTGAGTTAGTCGCCTTAGGGTGATAGTGAATGTTGTCAAATTTTACAGTAACAAGGAATGTTAGTTTCCTTAGGGTGATAGTGAATGTTGTCAAGTTAGTCTCCTTAGGGTGATAGTAACAATATACATCGATAAACATACAAGCATAACTATAAGGCATGGGAAATTTACAAAGCATAAGACATCCACATAAACATAAATTAGTATATATACATCAATACTCCAAACACATGAATTGCATACCTAAACCATAAAAAAAAAATTCATAGGGAATGAAGAAAAATATATATGTGCAATAATGTCATATATTGAATATATTCAATACAGTTAAACTGGCTTCCTCAAAGCCAAATGGATGTACAATGTATCACTTATACAATTGCTCAAGATTAAATTTGGAAAAAAATTGAAATCTAATTTTTCAAATTTTACTATGTTTTAGTAAACTACATTTTTTAGGGTCTTCAGTGCATTTTTGGGCTTGGAGGCTCCTCCTTTCAAAATTTGGTTCTAGATAATTTGAATACCTTTCCAATGCATCAAACGGTTCACAATTTGGAGCTAGGACTAGAAAGTTACGCCTTCTCCAACTGGACCTAATTTTTATATATAGTATTTTGATAATTTTTGATAGTTTGAATAGTTTATTTGTAATAAATATTATGATGGCTCTTCATTTCATTTACAAGGGATTGATGACCCTTGGGATCCATCAGACTTGTATAAACTCAAATATTCGAATAGAATGGATCAGTTTTTGGTTTGCAATCTTGTTGTTCTCAATTTTCGTGTTGAATTCTACAATACTGCATGTATCACACTAGGTATTGTAATCTGGTTTTCATAAATCAGATCAACAATATACAAAAAATATATCCACTAATGCATATAGGCATACAATCTATATCCCTAATCTAGTCCTTTCCCGCCAGGAGAAGAAAACAAATCTCAAGCTATCTTTGATCATTGCGTTGATGGAGATGTAGTGGATGTCGTAGTCTGCCGAGTGCGCTCACTCGTCCTCCTGTCTAGACTCTTCTATAGCTCGAGCTGATAAAAAAAATTTAAGCATCAATAACTAATATACATCAAAATTGAATTATACAATGACATAAAATAGAATATTCGCTTATCGCTAGCAAATAGTCACTGTGTACATCAGCTGAAGGTGAATGCTGATGATCTGGAGTAACAAGTCCCTACAACAATGATCAAAATAATAATTAAAATACATACATGAATATCATTATAAAATTAAATACAAACTATTAAAATAACAATTAAAATTACGTGACCTCTTTCATACCTCAATCAATGCTTCAGAACTAGCTACTGCTACAGCTACTCCATGATCCAAAGTATCATGAATAGAAGGAGGAGTCTCTGATGTCAACAACTAAAAATGAAACAAAAAAAGCATTATGTAGTTATCAAGATTACATATATTTTTTACAACCCTACAAATGAGTAAATGATACCTCCGTGAAGGTTCCACCATGTCCTTCGGTGATGCAAAGTGCATACAACTTAAGCTTGGTTAAGTCCAATCATAGCAGAATGACAATGTCTTAACCAATGGTCTTCACCAAGTCTACCAATAAACAATTACTTTCAGACACAAAATGGCTTCTCTAAACATCAATTTCCCTAAATGGAATTTCAAAAAACTTCAAAGAACACCCCTTATTTTCTAGGTATCAACAGGTTAACTTATAGAATTCTTTGACTACAGTTTTGGTCAACACCTCCATATTATGACAATTAGTTACTACACTTTTGATTATACTTCCTACTGTGTGCTATAAATGTGTCACACTTCTATGGATCATTACATGCAAGGAAACTCAAGAATGAGCCCTCACAAATCGATCCATAGCTCCCTAGGCATGGAGTGCAAGGGTTTTTAAGAATGCTCTCAGCTAGAGCTATTTACCCTATAACCTTGCTAGTAAACCATGCAATGGGAGATTCGATGAAGAAAAGGGAAAGAATGCCAATATCCTCAAGAATCAAGAATGAAAATGCAATGCAATGCTATGCTAGAAATGAAAATGCAAGCTAAGCTATGAAAGGAAATATGCAAGTGTTACAACCCAAGCTAATTAATCTATGTGAGCTAATCTAGAGCATAGAAATGAAGCTAATCTAACAAAGCATAAATATGAAGCTAAGCTAAGAATGCAAGAATGAGATGTAGAATGCAAGAATGAGATGTAGATGCTAAGAATGCTCCAAATCTTCAAAAGCTCCAAAGTGACCTAGAAATCCTGTAGTATAAAGTTAGCATAAAACGTTGGGGATCTAGAGTGAAGAAGAGAGCTCTCCTTTTAAAGGAAATGAGAAGAATTGGACCATGGAGATTAAGAGGCAAAAGATTTAATCAACGGTGGAGCTTGAAAGAGGAGAAATCCATGTGCACAAATATCCTCCAATGGGAAAATAAAAGTTGACTTTTGTGTCCATATGAGACAAAAAGTGCTTTTCTCTTTTTTATAAAATAAGAATAATGTTTTATTTGTGCAACTTAGGATAAGAGGAAAAGTGGGGGCTTTTTATTTATTAAAAGGGGAGGAAATATTCCTTTTAATAAATAAAGACTTAGGATAAGATGGCTAGCCCATAGAAAATAATTGAATAAATGATAGAACTAGGATTTGATCAAGAATAAGAAATTAGTGATTTACCAAAAGGGGCTAATAGTCTAGATGACCATTTTTAGGTGTATACATTTGCCCCTCTTTGAAAAATGTGTGATTGATCTGGGAACACATGCAGTCAAAGAATGAAGTTGAAATGTGAGATCGATTTGGGATCACAAAGCAACTCAGATCAGCCAAGAAAGAAAGAGATAGCCAAGAAGGCAAGCAATAGCATTCTGACTCCAAAGAATGAAGTGCAGAGAGATAGAAAATCCTGCATGGTCAGCCTGGTAGCGACAATACTGAACATTTAGGAAAGAGATAGCCAATAAGATATGATGTGTCTACCCACTCGGGATCAAAAGTGAAATCCAGGTAGAGGGAAAGCAGAAGCAAGAGCAACATGATCAAATCACTAGAAATCATAATCGAAGAAAGAGAACAAAATAACCATCAAGCAGTGAAGGTATGCCCCACACATGGGACATGGGGCACGAACCAAGTGGTCCCTCAACCCGAAAACAACACGGAGGAGAGGAATTTGAACATGGGATTTGAAAGTGAATGAAAGACTAGAAGGTGAGAGAGATGGGGATGAGGAGGTGAAGAATGCCCCAGTGAAGATCGAAGGATCAGGCCTCAAAAGGTTAGCCGACTATGTGGAAGAAGGAGAAAGGTGATTTGGATGATCAAGGTGAACTCGGATTTTGGTTTCGATCTCGAAATGAATAGAAAATGATGTGATATGAAAGACAAGAAGTGAAAGACATGATCGAGAAGATGTGAAAGGTGAGCACATTTGATTAAAAAGTCCACGTAAGATGAAAAGATAGCTCTTTCCATATGCAAGATGCAAAACTAATCTAACATGAACCTAAGAATGCAAGCTACATGAAAAGTGGTTTACTTGCAAGGTTACGAAGCCAATAGACATCTAATTATCATCATCGAGCTTTATTGGCAGCATCGCAAGATCATACAATACACACTAGCATAACTATGTGGATCTGAATATGATCTATATCAGATAGAAATGTGGAAATCCCACCTAGGCATCAAAGACATGTAGGTTAAGATGACTAGTGCAGTGAGATTACCTAAGTTTGATATAGCAAGATTATGCTTGCATCGAGACACAAGAAAGTCAGGATGGCTATAAGCATGCACTTGCAAAATAGTCAAGGATAATACCTTGTAGATTCCAATGTCAAGTGGAACAAGCATAAATTCTTAATGATAGTTAGGACCAACAAAATATACCCACAAGCAGAAAAAGTAATAAAACATGTTCTCATACCCTCAGTCTTCTAGCTATGCATCATCAAAAATGATCATAGGGGGAGAACACTTAGCAAAGAAATCATCATAGATAGTACACAAAAAAAAATAAAGCCAAGCAAGTCTCAGCGAGTCAAGTGTTTAAGTGTGTGTGTGTAGGTCATAGATTCAAACTTTGAGTATCGCATCTGCCAATGAGAAAGATTGCATCATCTAGACTGCAAGTAGGATATTTGATAAGTGTTAAGAAACACTCGACGCTAGGGTAGTGTTGAAAAACACAGTTGGGGTGGTGTTGAAAAACACTGTTTGCAAGATGCCTAAGAAACCTAGATGCTCAAAGAGACCCAAGATAAGCTCAAAACAACGTATGCCCCCTAGACTAAGACAAGAATCAATTCCAGGCTAGGAGAGGCAAAGCGAGAAGTGGAGAAAAGGAGCACCACACAAGACTGATAGACATAGGTGCAGAGGGTCTCAAGCAGCACCTATTTCCAGGTTTTCACCACTTGATAGATTTATTGCAAATTTTTCATGACTTTTTATAATTTTTTTGTATTTTTGCTACCAAGGCGCCTGTTTCCAAGTTTTCACCAAGGCACTTTTTCAATTTTTTTTTATTTTTTTTATTTTTTTATTTTTTGGGTGAGACATCAAAGCGCCTATTGCTAGGTTTTCACTAGGATGCTCATTTTTTCAGTACTTTTTATGCTTTTTATGCTTTTTTCAGCATCATATATGAATTTTTTTGGAATTTTTTCAGGATCAATAAATATGTACAAAGGATGCCCCAGACATAAATGAACATCAAGAATCTGCTTCCTTCGATGTAGAGAACTGATAGGCCCCAGGCCCAAATGCTACAACTGTGATGATGGGAGGTCTCAACCAATTTGACCAATAATAACCAACCCTAAGCAATGTCTGAGCTAGCGAAGGATCATTAGAATGTGATCCACATATGCCATCGTGGATTTCAGCTAGCACTTTTTCTGACTCCTCTATTTCTAGACACTTAAGGAGAGTTCCGTCTAGACCCTTCCTATACAAGTCACCAGAGACAAAGGCAAAGTGTAAGGGATGGTAGAAAGAATGGCGTGGTGGATTTTCAGGAGGAATATGAGGTGGAAGATATGAAAAGATGGTAGGATTGCAAGATTTGTGAGTAGGATAGTGTAATTCATCCACTAGGAACTTGAAACAAATTTTATGCTTTTTCATTTGTAAGATGGATATCGAAGTAACCAAGGCATTAGCAACTTTGTTCTTAGCTATAGGAATGGGCTGAAGTGTAACAGATATGAGATCATGCTTGAAGTAGTGCACCATTTTTTTGTAAAGAATCAGCTTGTCATCTTTTATTTGAGAATCATTATTTTTTAGCTGATTTTTATTTTTACTTTTCTTAGGTGCAGATACCGCCACAATGTGGTTTTTTCCATCTGACCATTGCTCTTTTCTTTTGACTTGATGACTGTGATGTTTGATTTTTGATTCAATCCTTTTTGTTGCTAGTTTGTTGGTGGAAGAATTAACAGGTGTTGATGCGAGATGAAATGAAGTGATTGGTTCAACAACATTTATGTGAGAGGTGTCATCTCTGGTGACAAGAGAAGTTGAGCCTATAGGGTAAGCTCCAAAAGTAGCTAGATCTAGATTTGTCATAGAAGGACCAACATAGTCTACTAAGGCAATACGGGGAACAAACCCATCAAACCCTACACAAGACTCATCAACTACGTCGGGATGGTTACAAGAGGTATGAACTACATCAACATCCATATCTATCATGGAAGAACCTTTTGGAAGAGGCTTAAGATGCCGAGAAGTAGAGATGCTCATGTCATTAGTATCAGTAGATTTACATTCTTCTCCCCAAAGAAATGAAGTAGAAGGAAGATCATCTCCCATGTGAGCCATAGTGTGCAGTGGTGACTCATCTCTATCTATGTCTGAGTTACTGAGCATGGGAGTATTTCTAGAATCCTCTCTATAGATCCACTCTTGAACAACTTGTTCTTTGTTTTCTGCCTCTAAAGAAATGGATGAAGGAACAAAAGTATCAAAGATTGTCATAGCAGAAGTGGAAGGCTTCATCGGATCAGAAGGTTTCCCATATGACCTAGGAGAAATAGGTATAGAAGCAAAGGAATCCAGTGTATATTCACCCATACCAAGGCTCATCATCTTCTTAAGTGATTTCTCAGTAGCAACTAGAGACATACTAGGATCAATAGAAGGTTCATTGTGAGGAACAAATTTTTTAGTAGCAGCAAGAGCATTGATAGCAATAGTATGGTCTCCAGGAATCACAACTTCAGTGCCATTGTATGGAAATTTGACGCACTGATGATAAGTGGAAGGAACAGCCTGCATGTCATGGATCCAAGGATGACCCAAAATAATGTTATATGCGAGTGGGATGTCCAATACTTGGAAGCTAATATCTTTCATGACGGGACCCACTTGGACAGGCAGTGTGACAAGACCTTTGGAAGATCTTTCCACTTCATCGTAAGCTTTTATAGTAATCTTCTTCTTAGAATCCATAGAAAATTTTGACAAACCCAACTATTGTATGACATTGAAAGAAACAATATTTAACCCTGCACCATTGTCTATCAGGACTCGGTGGACGCGGGTATGGTAGACTAGAACTTCAATGTGTAAAGCTAGATTATGAGGGTGAGCAATAGATATGTCATCTTCTGCAGAAAAGGAGAGAGATAGCGGAGATGAAATGTGGTTGACCATAGCCTGAAATTGATCTGGACCTATGTCATTGGGAACACATGTTGTACATAAAGCCTCATCAAGAATCTCTCTATGCGAAGGGGATAACCGAAGCAACTCAAGGATAGATATCTGTGCTGGTATCTTTTGCAAATGTTGGACAAGATCATAGCTAAGGGTGGTTGAAGGAGCCGCTTGTTTGGAAGGAAAAGCTTGTTTGGGATCTTGCATAGTTTTAAGGACAACCTTGGCTTGCCCCCTAGTAACAGCATTCAATATCTCACTTTGGGAAGATGAACTATCACATGTTTGCAAGACCAACTTTGGCTTACCATAATTGGCTTTATTATCATCTTGAGACCTCATCATTAGAACACTCTCAACGGGCTCTACCATGTTAATCACAAGTGTATTAGAAGGATACGTGTAATTGATCTTTGCATCATAATTCTTCTTTTGAGAGGTTTCCCCCTTGTCATGCTTAGGTAGAGGATCCTTGAAAGCTGTGTGATCAGCATTTTTAGTTAAACCATCAGTGGAGATTGTGCCATTCTAAATAAGATCCTGAATATCATCCTTAAGCCTAAAATAATTATCTGTCGGATGTCCCTTATTTCTATGATAATGACAGTAATGATCCTCTCTCCACCAATCAAGCTTATTTTGTGGATCCCAGTTACCAAGTTTATAAGGAAGCATAAGATATCCATTGTCAACCAAAGTCTTAAGGATCACATCATAAGGTTCTGCCAACTTGGTATAGACTCGCTTTCAAAATGACTTCTTAGGCTTGTCTGCATATTGAGGCTTAGGAGCACTATGAGCATTGGCAGCTTCTTGTTGTTTTGCTGCATAGATAGAATTAGAGAGATTGAAATCGGGCTCTTTAACTTTAGGAGCATCAACAACCCCATCATTAACAACATACTTGTTTTTATTCCAAGGTTTGTTCTTGTCTTTGCCATTGCCTTTAGCATCTTTATTAATAACAATATCCCCTTTTCTTATAGCTACATCTTCAATTCGATATGTACTTTCAACCATGTCATTGAAAGAGGAGAACAGTTGCTTCCTTAGATCATAAAATAGCTCAGGCACAAGTGTGTTGATGAAAATGTCAATCTTTTCTCTTTCAGGTAGCGGATGAGGATATCTAGAATACAATGACCTCCAACGTTGTAAGTAAGTTGAAAATGGCTCACCTTGATGTTGTCTTAGATTACCGAGATCTATCATGGTGACAGGTTGTTGGATGTTGTAAGAATAATGCTGGGTAAATCGTTGAGCCAACTCATCAAAAGTCTTAAGAGGTGGTGTCAATTTTGCAAACCATTCTAAAGCTTGGCCTCTTAAGCTTCGAGGGAACAGTCGTAGAAGAAATGTGTCTTCATGAAGAAAGTCCATGCTAAGAGCGTAAAAGTGATGCACATGGTCATGGGGGTCACCATTTCCATCATACTTGTCATATTTGGGAACCTCAATATCCCTAGGAAATGGGGCCATGTATAGACTTTTATCAAAAGGAAGAGCACAAATTGATTCTACAAAAGAGACCTTTGGAGGCTCTCTTTCTAATGCCATTTAGGTAAGGCATTGATTTGTTCGACGCAGTTCTTCCTGAAGGACTTCCAATTCAGTTGGTACTCTTTGTTGGACAATTTGTCTGACATCATAGCCGGGAGGAAGCTTGTATCCTCTAGAAGTCATATATTGAAAATATTGATCGCCATTATGCTCTAAAAGCTTATGCATCATTCGTTGGGAGACCACATCTTGTTCAAATCTCATAAGCTCCTCACTAGAAATCTCATCATCAGCCTCTGCCTCATGTTGAGAGGGAGGATGTCTAGGAGGTGAAGAAGGAATACCAAAAGTAGGTCTTGAAGGAGATCTTGGTGGCGTGTTGTTGCCATTGTTGCCATTAAAAAGAGGTCTATGCTCAGAGTTACTAGTCTCGGGTTGCTCATAAGACATTCCTCTATAAGTCATACGTCTAGCAGCATCCATCCTTTGTTGATTATGTTCTTTGTCTAAGCGCGCTTGGTTATCTTTATGCTCAAAATGTTCTTGCAAGCGTTGAAATTTTTCTCATTCAGTCAAAGTGAGTGAGACACTGTCTGTGTTTTTGGGGGTCTTGAATGCAGAAAAGAGGAAACCTCCTTTGTACCATGGGGTAGCCTTGGAATTCTCAGATTGGTCAGAACTAGAACTATCGCTGCTAATGGGTGCTTTGGAATGTCTAGTTGGAGAAGGTAACTATGTATAATTGAATGGAGGATGACTCTCCTACTCAAATTGAGACCAAGTTGTAACCGGCATGAAAAGAGATGTTGGTTGACTAATAGAATGAGACAAAGTTTCTCAGATATTGAGATAAGCAAAAGCTAATAAGATCACTTGTCAAAGTAGAACAATAGAGAGATGGCTCGTCAAAAGTGCTCAAGCACTTACAACAATCAATTGACTAAAGCTGAGCAGCGAGCAAGAAGCTCAATAAGCAAGTAGCTAGAGAGGTAACCGTGACATGACAAGTGATCAAGAGTAGCATTCGTTAAACTCAGATCCAATAGTTTTAGCTCATTTGTTTCAGTCTAGAACAAATCTAAGCATGTAAGTAACAAGCCAGCTTTAGGTAAGAACAGAAAAAGACATTCTACGACAGGTTAAAGTGCAATTTTAGCAACTCCGGATGAGCAACAAGATAGCAAAAAGATTTTGGGTGACACTTTCTAGGCAAACAGGGTTATATTTCTCAGTCGGGCGATACTTCACCTTAAACCAGGTGATAGACCTCAATATACCAGAGTGACAGACTTCAGACAAAGCAAGTGATAAACAATAGGTGCGAACTATCGTGCGATATTTCTCAGTAAGGCATGCGATACTATTACAGATTTGTATGACTTTTTGACCAGTGAACATAAAAGTCTCAATTTTGAAGCGTTTTGATCAAGTTCAAAGGTTGGATAGTGCAATTTCTTAGTTTGACAAGCAGTAACAGAAAATAAAAGACAAGTTTGCAAATAGTAGGTGATCAAACATGTCATAAAACAATTGGAACAAGGGCAAAAGCAACCTTGCCAAGACAAACACTTGTGATATCAAAATAGAGAAATTCTATGAATGCTATCGTTTGTTTGAATGTTGAGAACGTTTACACTGGTATAGCACGATCGAAGACAATTCAAGCAATTACTACCTAGAAGGACAAGGCTCATTACTTATCAACTTGGCCCACAACTTGATGCTCCCTTGCCTCACACCAAGTGGTTGCCCACAAGAGATATTGGTGTTGTCATGGAAGTGTCAAAAACACAACCAAAGGAACACATATGGTGAGTGTCTTGGGGTGATCCGGGTAAGTCCACTTGGATCAATCCTTGCACCAAGAAGCTAAGCGGCTAAAATAAGGTGGCCTCTATCTAATGGTTCATAGTAAGGGCTTCCATTCATAACACCCCTCTTGCTCCTCATAAAGGACTAGGACCTCGCGGCCTCAAGAGTACCTTAAGCATTTTTGCTCAATGCTTTCCCCATGGTCGCAATCCCATGAGCTACTCACATCAAGCGAAGATAAGTGTTATGTCTACCAAGGTTTTGTGTCCTCTATAGCCTTGAGATTATAGTGAGTTGGAATCACTTGCCACCAAGGAAAATGATGACAAGGTTGTCCCCACTTGGGTCATTCCTCTTGATTTCTCAAGAGCAGGCCCACTAAAGGATCCTAAGCTAAACAAAGAATGGATTAACTCTTGAGGTTCAAGGTTTTTGCTTCACCACAAGGGTGAAGAGCATACTCCCCTATCTCAAGAATCTCTCCCAAACACACCAAGAAAAGATTTAATTACCCCCTTGCTTTCAAAATCCCAAGATGGGTCAAGATTTTTGTTTCACCACAAGGGTGAAGAGCATACTCTCCTACCACCTCAAAATTCCTACAACAAGGTATTAAGTGCCTATGAAATGAAACAACTAGTATATGCCGCACTTAATAAAGAAAGCAATTAAACAAGCACTTGATTTGGTTTTTATGCTTAGGGAAGCCCTGCAAAAACCATTACTAGCCCTCTTTGACATGCATTCTTTTGGCAAATTTCAAGCAATGAGAGCACTTACAAGCACAACTTGTTAGCTCCACAATGGTTAGCACATAAAAAATTAGATAATCTGCATGTAAAATAGCTAATCAAATGATAAAATCTGAAAATGAAACCATCATGGTTGGATTAGGCTCGGAAAGACCTTTCCAATGATATATCACACTTTGATTTTTGATACCATTTGCAAAATTTTAAAAAAAATAGGCACCCGTTTTCCAGGGTGGCACGGATTTGAAAACGCTAGAATTTTCATAAAATTTCAAAAAGTTAGCAGAGAACCCGAAACTTGCAGGATAGATAAAATAGCTCAAAAACAACTCACTGTCAGGTACAGATGATATACTTCAGACTTCACCAGTATCGTGCGACACAGTTTCCTATAGCCGGGCGATATACCTCAGTCTGGGTGATATACTTCACAATAGGTGGGCGATACTTCGCATGACACCAGGCGATATACCTTAATACAGGTGTGCGATTCTTCTGAGATGCGAAGTGTCGCACAGGTATTATAAGGTATATCGCGCGATATACTGAGAAGTATCACGCGATACTCTGAGATAGAAAACCAGAGACTGCAAAATTTCTGAAAAATGATGAAAATGCAAGAAACTAAAGGACAAAGCCTATCTGCTCTACCCCACGGTGGATGCCAAAAATGTGTGCTATAAATGTGTCACACTTCTATGGATCATTACATGCAAGGAAACTCAAGAATGAGCCCTCACAAATCGATCCATAGCTCCCTAGGCATGGAGTGCAAGGGTTTTTAAGAATGCTCTCAGCTAGAGCTATTTACCCTATAACCTTGCTAGTAAACCATGCAATGGGAGATTCAATGAAGACAAGGGCAAGAATGACAATATCCTCAAGAATCAAGAATGAAAATTTAATGCAATGCTATGCTAGAAATGAAAATGCAAGCTAAGCTATGAAAGGAAATATGCAAGTGTTACAACCCAAGCTAATTAATCTATGTGAGCTAATCTAGAGCATAGAAATGAAGCTAATCTAAGAAAGCATAAATATGAAGCTAAGCTAAGAATGCAAGAATGAGATGTAGAATGAAAGAATGAGATGTAGATGCTAAGAATGCTCCAAATCTTCAAAAGCTCCAACGTGACCTAGAAATCCCGCAGCATAAAGTTAGCATAAAAAGTTGGGGATCTAGAATGAAGAAGAGAGCTCTCCTTTGAAAGGAAATGAGAAGAATTGGACCATCGAGATTAAGAGGCAAAAGATTTAATAAATGGTGGAGCTTGAAAGAGGAGCAATCCATGTGCACAAATATCCTCCAATGGGAAAATAAGAGTTGACTTTTGTGTCCATATGAGACAAAAAGTGCTTTTCTCTTTTTTATAAAATAAGAATAATGTTTTATTTGTGCAACTTAGGATAAGAGGAAAAGTGGGGGATTTTTATTTATTAAAAGGGGAGGAAATATTTCTTTTAATAAATAAAGACTTAGGATAAGATGGTTAGCCCATAGAAAATAATCGAATAAATGATAGAACTAGGATTTGATCAAGAATAAGAAATTAGTGATTTACCAAAAGGGGCTAATAGTCTAGATGACCATTTTTAGGTGTATACACCTACTACCCAAGTACTCAACAAATTTTAGAGTACTACTATCCCCTATCACTACATTGCAACATTCAATTGGTACTAAGTTTAGTGTCAAGATAGTTTTCTCACTTGGGATCCAAATTAACTTCCATTGAACAACAGGTGACCGTAATTTCTACCTTTCCTTGTTTGACTGCAATAGTGTGCCTTCCAAAATCTAGACAATGGACTGGTATTTTAAAGAATTCCTTGCATGAAATAGAATATCCTCTGATGTATTATCTAAACTCCTCTATGCAACTTCCTTCACTCTGTTCCAGCACCTTCACTTGCCACCGAGACTCACTAGACTAAGTGATCAGGTTAGCTAGGTCAATAGGGTTGGTTTGAAGATGGGTATCTATAGTGAGGCAACTATTTTGGAGGAATTCAAATGCCCTTCGAAGTCTTTAACATCTACCAACAAGTTTCAAAACTCCTTCAGTTCCAGTTTCCACCTAGGGCACAATTACAGGTATTCTCTTATTCCGCTGATTAAATACACTTGTGCATATTCAATTTTAGGGCTTTGGCCTTGAAGCATTAAACCCATCTTCCCACATTCTGAGCTTTCAAATTCTTTCCACACATTACCTTAACTTTCTCCCCATCCAACAACATTGGATTCTCGTGGAGGAGACACAAGTTAAGGGTCAGATTCCATAACAGTGCCAATGGAAACACTTTCCGATATGGTCTGTCAGGAAATTGGAATCCACATAGAGTCTTTAACAAATGCTAAACAAAATGAACTCCAAAATATGAATGCATAGGCATGAACTTGCCATAAAATGTTAACCTATCCAACTACTTCATAGTAGACTAGTATAATGGAACACATGAACTGATCAAATAGAATATCGACACCGCTAACACTTTCAAAGAAACTTCAATATCGAAGTTATATAAAATGATTTTTTTTAAATAGTCAAAATTGCACATTCATTTCCAATCGACTGTGCCAATCGAAACAACTGAAATAAATGAATACTAAAATCAAGAAAACATGAAGTTGCAGCGGTATAAGATCTAATGATTCACTTCACCATTTTCAATACAATATAGAGTAAACAAAACCAAAAGGTAATTTTCTCAGAATATGGTTTCTCTTTTTTATTGAAATTTTTCTTCTAAGGTCTGTGTCGCAATCCCCATCAATTGGACATACATAAAAGATCCAGAAAATTGCCAAACAGCCCCCAACTGATAACTGTTGGAAAAAAAACCCATTTTACAATGCTTACCAAGAATGTTTGTTTTTACCCCTAGGGCAGTAACAAAATAGTATAACTAAACAATGTGACCTCAAAAGATTAGAAACCAAAAGTGTTAAAGAGAAAAACATAAAGAACTAAGAAAACTTAAAACAAACAAACCTTAATGATCCATGTGGACTAAGGTTCCAAAGCTTATAAACATGTTGATGGAATCCATGACCACACAAAAGGATCTTACGCAAAAATGAGAAAATGAATTCTACATATCCATTGCTCTTATTACAACCAAAACTTGACACAACATAAACAAAACTAAAATCCATTTGGCAGCCTTGGGTGCCCTACACCATGCTCCACAGGGAAGTAAAACTCAAGTCCCTTGAGTTGGGAATGTTGGGATAGGAAAACCAAGCTGCTCAAGAGCATCAGGAGTAAGCCATGTAGCATCCTTTGTTGGGCGATGTTTCCACTGCACCAAATATTCATAATAAGTGTGCCTCTAAGTTTTCCGTGCAACTCAAGATGCCAAGATGTTTTTAATCTCCAAAAGAGGTGTCTTGGGAAGGTCTGGAAGCCAAACTTCTTGAACAGAACTAGTACTAGTTGCAGCCACAACATCAACAACTAGACTTTTATAGAGATATAAGTCAGCAACATTAAATATAGGGGACAAATGAACATTAGTAGGAAGATCAACATGATAGGCATTAGAACCACATCATTTCAGCACTTTAAAAGGACCAATCTTCTTAGCCATTAGTTTGGTGTAGTGTCCTTTTAGTAACCTCTCCTTCTTAAAATGCACCATGACCAAGTCCCCAACATGGAAAGACACATCTTTCCTCTATTTATCAGCATGAGCCTTATACTTGGCATTGGTATGTTGAAGCTTTTATTTGACCCGATCTTGGATGTCCTTCATAACAGTAGAAAAATCATTAGCCAATGCACTAGGCTTTTCCAAACTACTAATATCTCTCAACTCCAACATGCTTCGTGGATGAACACCATACACAATCTGAAATGGAGTCTTCCCAGTATTGTGGTTAACTGAATCATTGTAGGAGAATTCTACTTGGGAAAAAATTGAATCCCAACTTGTTCCATGTTCTTGAGTTAAACACCATAAAAGATTACCAAGAGATCTATTGATGACCTCAGTCTGCCCATTAGATTAAGGATGATAGGATGATGAAAGACATACATTAGTGCCCAATTTCTTCCACAAGGTCCTCCAAAACTGACCTAAGAACTTGGGGTCTCTATCTGATATGATGGAGAGGGGTAGACCATGTAAACAAAGTATCTCCTTAAAGAACAAGCCTGCCACATGGGATGCATCATGAGTGGTTTTACATGGCACAAAGTGAGCCATTTTAGAAAACCGATCCACTACTACAAATATGTTGTCATGACCAAATTTAGTTTTAGGCAACCCAAGCACAAAATACATACTAATAGAATCCCATGGCTTCAATGGAATGGGTAAGGGTGTGTAAAGGCCAACATTAGAAGTATGACCTTTAGATTTTTTACAAATCAAACATGTTTCAACAAACTTTTTGACATCCGTTTGCAACCTAGGCCAATAGTAAAACCTCTTGATTGATTCTAAAGTTTTATCCAAGCCAAAATGCCCTGCCAAACTGCCACAATTCTTTTCTTTAATGATATTTTCCCTCATAGACCCTCTTGGAATACAAAGTAATCCACCCTTGAATAAAAGTCCATTTTGTATCAAAAAATCAGAAAATTCAGTATGATACCTTGCTGTCATGTCTAAGCAAACCTTTTAGATGTCTTTGAAATCTTCATCTGTAGCATACATGTTTGCCATAGCCTCTAGACCTGCAATTTCCAACTACATAGACTGAATGGTGAGTGTCCTCCTACTCAAAGCATCTGCTAATTTATTAGCAACCCCTTTCTTGTGTTTGATGCTAAAAGTGTAAGCCTGCAAGAACTCCATCCATTTGACATGCCCGTGATTAAGTTTTTCCTTCCTATTCAGAAAACTGAGAGCATGATTATCAGTGAAAATAATGAATTCTTTTGGCAAAAGATAATGCCTCCATTTCCTTAGGGACTGAATCATAGCATAAAGCTCAAGATCATAGGTAGAGTACTTTTGTTTTGCTTCATTTATTTTTTCACTAAAGAAGGCTATGGGTCTCCCTTCTTGACTAAGGACCCCGCCAATAGCCTTATTACTAGCATCACACTCAACCACAAAAGCTTTATGAAAATATGGTAACACAAGTACTGGCTGTTCTAATATCTTCATTTTCAATAATTTAAAGGATTCATTTGCCTCTTTAGTCCACCCAAAAACACATTTTCTACCACCCTTAATAGTATTGATGATAGGAGTACAAATGCCACTAAATTTTCTGATAAACTTCCTATAGAAACTGCATAATCCATGAAATTTTTTTACCTCAATGGCTGAAGTAGGTGGTGGCCAATTTAGGATGGCTTCTACCTTAGTAGGATCCATTTTCAGACTTTGTTTTGAAATCACAAAACCCAAAAAGATAAGCTCCTCCTGTAAGAATGAACACTTCTCCAAGTTTACCTTCAAACCTTCCTCATGGAGTCTTTGCAAGACCTATTCTATATGATGTAAATGCTCCTCCTTGCTACCACTAAAAAATCAAAATTTCATCCAAATAAACAACTACAAACTCATGAAGAAAAGGCTTTAACACTTCATTGATTAGGAGCATAAAAGTACTAGGAGCATTGGATAAGCCAAATGGCATAACTATCCACTCAAACAACCCTTCATTAGTTTTGAAGGAAGTCTTCCACTCATCCCCTTCTCAGATCCGGATTTGATGGTAGCCACTCTTGAGATCAATCTTGGAATAAAACTTTGCCCCACCTAAACAATCCATGAGGTCTTCCATTCTAGGCATTGGAAACTAGTAGCAGATTGTGATTCTAATAATGGCTCTAGAATCCATGCATAACCTCCAAGTACCTTCCTTTTTAGGGGCAAGGACTGTAGGTACAGCACATGGGCTGATGCTTTTCCTTATGTAACCCTTCTCTAACAACCCTTGAATTTTCCTTTCTACCTCATCATTTTGTTCGGGAGTGAGTTTATAGGCTGCCTTGTTTGGTAGAGTAGCCCCCAAGATTAGATCAATGCAATGAATGATTTCCCTCTTAGGTGGAAGGGAATCATTAGTGCTGTCAGCCACAACCCCATTGTATTTATCTAGAAAATCTACCACTACTCTTGGACAAGTACTTTCCTTGACTTCTAGATTCAATCCCCTACCCTCATGGTGACTTTCTTTAGGTCTGATTACAAGAGCAAAGCATGGAGTATTCTCCTCCTTAAGAACTTCTAAGAACTCTTTTTCTTTGACCAACATAACACCACTAGACAAGGCTGACTCATTAGCAACATCAGGTAAAGGAGTCATTGTGAAAGCTTCCCCATTTTTGGTTATGGTAAACACATTGGATTTCCCATCATGTTGGGCATTAGTGTCATATTTCCATGGTCTTCCTAAAAGAAGATGGAAAGCATCCATTTCAACTACTTCACACATGACTTTATCTTTATAATCTCCTATTTGGAAATATACTAAGCATTGCTCATTTACAATAGTTTGTTGATCCTTACTCAACCAAGATACTTTATAGGGATTAGGATGTGGAATCCATTTCAGATTAAGCTTAGTAACCATTTCCAAAGAAAACAAATTTTCAGTAGAACCGGAGTCAACAATTACCTTGCATACTTTACCCTTCACCTTGCAAGTAGTCTGGAATAGAGATTTCCTTTGGGCTAGCTCCTTGTTGATTGGTACCAACAGTGACCTATTGTACATGAGATTATCTCCTTTCTCAAGGTCAGCATGTTTGGATGTGGCTGTATGGAAAGATGAAGTGCTTTGGAAATCATCCTCTTCATGAATTAACTGCACTCTCCTATCTCCTTGACTGCTGCCGCCATTCTTCTTAGGACATCTGAAAGATTGATGGCCAACTTGGTTGCATGAGAAGCACCTTCCCCTGAATACATTAGGGCCTCTTCCTCTTGATCTTCCCCTACCATTTTTTTATCCTCTTCCTCTGAATGAACCTCTGCCACTAGTATCTTGATCAGCACTTTGATTGCTGCTTTCTCCTTGGCTTCTAGGAAAAGTTCCTCTACCATTAAATTTGCCTCTACCTCTGAATGAGTTCCCTCTTCCTTTATTTTGTTGCCCCCTTCTTCTTTTTTTCTCCTCAATCTTGAGAGCAAGTTGAAAGCACTTATGGACTGATTCCAAAGTGACCAAGGTTAACTCATCTTGTATACTATACTTCAACCCATTGATATACCTCACTAGTTTTTGTTTCTCTATTTCATACATCTTGGCTTTTAGGAACAGATTGTGGAACTCTTGAGTGTAGGTACTCACATCAAGGTCCTTTTGTTTCAGATTCTGGAGTTTCTTATGAAGAGTCTCTTCATAATCTTTCGGTACAAATTGTCTTTTCAATTCAGTCTTCATTCTGGTCCGAGTGAGTCCAACCTATGTTTCAACTTATCTAACTCCCCCTTCATTGCTCTATTCTCTTCTCTGATAGCCCTACTCTCTACCATCTGCTCCTTGACTATCTTAGCCAACTCTACATTTGTTATCCTTACTAGAATATCATCCTGATCTACCATCTTTCTCCCAAATAGAACCTTAGTGGCTCTGATACCACTTGATGCAGAGCACTTATGACTTAAGCTTGGTTAAGCCCAATCACAACAGAAGGACAATGTCTTAACCAATGGTCTTCACCAAGTCTACCAATAACCAATTACTTTCAGACACAAAATGGCTTCTCTAAACATCAACTTCCCTAAATGGAATTTCATAAAACTTCAAAGAACACCCCTTATTTTCCAGGTATCAACAGGTTAACTTATAACAATCTTTGACTATAGTTTCGGTCAACACCTCCAGATTATGACAATTAGTTACTACACTTTTGATTATACTTCCTACTACCCGAGCACTCAACAAATTTCAGAGTACTACTATCCCCTGTCACTACATTGCAACATTCAATTGGTACTGAGTTTAGTGTCAAGATAGTTTTCTCACTTGGGATCCAGATTAACTTCCATTGAACAATAGGTGACCGTAATTTATACCTTTCCTTATTTTAATGCAATAGTGTGCCTTCCACAATCTAGACAATGGACTGGTATTTTAAGGAATTCCTTGCATGAAATAGAATATCATTTGATGTATTATCTAAACTCCTCTGTGCGCTTCCTTCACTTTGTTCCAACACCTTCACTTGCCACCGAGACTCACTAGACTAAGTGATCAGGTTAGCTAGGTCAATTGGGTGGGTTTGAAGATGGATATCTATAGTGAGGCAATTGTTTTGGAAGAATTCAAATGCCCTTCAAAGTCTTCAACATCTACCAACAAGTTTCAAAACTCCTTCGGTTCCAGTTTCCACCTAGGGCATAGTTACAGGTATTCTCTTATTCCACTGATTAAATACACTTGTGCATATTCAATTTTAGGGCTTTGTCCTTGAAGCATTAAACTTGTCTTCCCACATTCTGAGCTTTCAAATTCTTTCCATACATTACCTTAACTTTCTCCCTATCCAACAACATTGGATTCCCATGGAGGAGACACAAGTTAAGGGTTGGATTCCATAACAGTGCCAATGAAAGCACTTTCCAATATGGTCTGTCAGGAAATTGGAATCCATGTAGAGTCTTTAACAAATGGTAAACAAAATGAACTCTAAAATGTGAATGCATAGGCATGAACTTGCCATAAAATGTTAACCTATCCAACTACTTCGTAGTAGACTAGTATAATGGAACACATGAACTGATCAAACAAAATACCGACACCATGGGCAGTTTCAAAGAAACTTCAATACCGAAGTTATATAAAATGAATTTTTTTAAACAGTCAAAACTACACACTCGTTTCTGATCGACTGTGCTGTTAGCTTGTGCTGTTAGCTTGAGGCCGACTACTTTTCAGTTATTTGGGCCGACTACTTATGACTCATTCTAACCCTAAAGCGGGAAAATATTTTATAATATGGCTTAGGGTTAGGGATTTTTTTATGATGTATGATTTTAGTACTTGCGGCAGAATTGGGCTGTAAGGGATTACAGATTGTAATCAGGTTGTAATCACTGGATAATAATAATATTGGACTCGCTGTTGGTGGACGTAGCCTAGGGATTGGGTGAACCACGTTAAATCTGTGTGTCTTGTGTTCTATTATGTGTGGTTTATTATTTTCTGATATTAGTTATATTTGCACATAATTATTATTTCTACCTTGTTAATCCTAACATGTGCCAATCGAAAAAATCGAAACAAATGAATACTAAAATCAAGAAAACATGAAGTTGTAGTGGTATAAGATCTAATGATTCACTTCACCATTTTCAATACAATATAGAGTAAACAAAACCAAAAGGTAATGTTCTCAGAATATGGTTTGTCTTTTTTATTGAAATTTTTCTTCTAAGGTCTCTATTGCAATCCCCACCAATTGGACATACATAAAAGATGCATAAAATTGCCAAACGGCCCCCAACTGATAACTGTTGGAAAAAAAACCCGTTTTACAATGCTTACCAAGAATGTTTGTTTTTACCCCCAGGACGGTAACAAAATACTATAACTAAACAATGTGACCTCAAAAGATCGAAAACCAAAAGTGTTAAAGAGAAAAAAATAAAGAACTAAGAAAACTTAAAACAAACAAACCTTAAAGATCCATGTGGACTAAGGTTCCAAAGCTTATAAACATGCTGATGGAATCCATGACCACACAAAAGGATCTTATGCAAAAATTAGAAAATGGAGTCTATAGATCCATTGCTCTTATTACAACTAAAACTTGACACAACATAAACAAAACTAAAATCCATTTGGCAGCCTGGGGTGCCCTACACCATTCGGTGTGTGGTGTTGATGTCAAAGCTCCAACATTCAACTAGTGCACATGTACATGGAAAACTATAAGATAACCATTCATATAAGAATGTACTACTGACATGTTAATTATAATGCATTATTACATATATACCTATGGACTCAATGATGACATCACAAAGCCAGGTGGAAGAATGTGATCCTCATGCCTCTGGATTTTGATCATAATTTGTCTAGTAATTTAGTTATTCATTCATTTATTAATTAAATATAATCAAGTAAATCAAATTAAGATGCAAACAAAGATACGTCAAGGAAAGTGGCACGATGCCCTTCATTGTCTATTGTGAACGTCGATGGTCCACCAGTGAACGTCTAATGCACATGCACAATAAGTTATGATACAATTATTCATATAATTACATAATAATCAAATATATTAAATAAAATATTTTATTCGATACATACTTGTGGAATTGATGATGATGTGTAGAAGGGCACAAGAGGATCATTGCCACTGCCACTGCCACCGACACTCTTGCCCTGAAATTTGATCATAATCAATAGATACTAAATGAGTTAGTTATTCTTTTATAAATGAAATATGATCAAAGCAATTTAATGAACTTGGAAATATTTACCTGTGTGTCAATGCCAAATATCATATTTAAAAAATAATCAATCATCA
This sequence comes from Chamaecyparis obtusa, assembly GCA_027943335.1. Taxonomy (NCBI): domain Eukaryota; kingdom Viridiplantae; phylum Streptophyta; class Pinopsida; order Cupressales; family Cupressaceae; genus Chamaecyparis; species Chamaecyparis obtusa. Next base: position 96,089 of record BSBK01008363.1, on the reverse strand, counting down.
GTCTAGAATCCTCTTCCTCTCTCTTGGTAGTACCAAATGTGCACAAGGATCCACATGACAAACAAATATGCCCCCTCAAAGATTGACCACATGGTCACCCTCAACTAAAGGAGTGGCACACTAAATGAGAGTCTCTGTCAGAGCACTAATCGTGCCTAGTGTGTCTACCCTTACATGTTCCTTCACAACGGAAGGAATAGTAACATGATCCACCTATGGCTTTCCAATAGGAACCCTAGGTACATTAGGGTCACATGAATGTGCCCCTACTCTATCAAATGATGACACCTGTCCTCTACCCTGAGAATCTAGATTGTCAAAATAATTTGGCACCTCCTTGAGTACAAACTTGCAATAAAGTTTCCTCAAGAAATATATAGGAACCTCATGATTGTTACATGGAGGAAAATCAAAGACCATCCACCATCTCTCCCAATAGTTTTTTTAATGACTTCATTTAAGCACCAATGAATTGGGAACCTCCTTGTTGTAGTTCTAAGGGTATCTGTGTCCCCTAGTTTTTTAAAGAGTTTGCAATTGTCATTTTTTGTGATTTTTTTCTTTTTTATGTTCGCATAAGATAATTTATTTGCATAATATTGTTTTTCTTCTTCTCTTTTATCCTGCCATAAATTAATTTTCCCACTAACACAGCTTATGTGGGTCAAGATTGCTTCCAATGAGTTCGCAAGTCTTTCCCTTCTAGGATTTGTACCAATAGAATATTTTAACCTCTTAATTAAAGATTCTAATTCTTTTTTCCCTCTTTCAATTTTGTTCATCAAATTTTCTTATGTTCCAAGAGGAGGTTTCTCGATTGGTGGAGGCAATTGAGGTTCATTTTCTTGGTTATTTTTCTCATTTGTTTCTTCATTCATTTCTTCATGAGGTGACAAAGGGTTTGGTTGAAAAAGATTATTTCTTCCTGGCAATTAAAAAAACTAGATTTTAAAATCTTGATTACATGCATAAAATCTAAGAAAACAAATTTTAAGAAAACAAATTCCAGGAAATAAAATTTTAACAAAACTTAAATTTCAATACAAATACGAAGCATGGGTTGTAAAAACACTTACCTCTTCTTCCGGATTGAGCTTGACGATGTCATGGATCCATTTTGTATACAAATTGATGGATGAATGAATAAAAAATATGGATCCAACAAGCCCAAACAATAATGCATACGTGCTTGGGAAGGCTTTGTTTGCTACAAATGCAAGTTTGTGGAAAGCAGGTGCTTTGTAAAAACACTAGCTTTGTAAAAACACTTTTTAGTGTTTTACAAAGCGTGTTCGCCCTATAGAGCACACGTACTATGGTTTAGATTTCCCAAGCCTAAGGCTTGGGCAACCCAAGCCATAGCATGTGCGCCCTATAGGGCGCAGGTGCTTTAGTGCATACACACTATGGTCAATGAGGGACCAAAAAGAAAAGTGGCACCTTTTTGGTCCCCCTTCTTTGTGCATATACCCATAAACCATGTTGGAAGGTAAAATAATGAAATATATTTCATTCGGATTAAGTTTCATTATATTTTGTATTGCATTTTGAAAGTTATTGATGTTTCTTTGTCGGCTACCTAGAACCCTACCAAGGGTAATCTGTTTTACAAAAACTCTCATAACTTTGGTTTCAACCATTAGATCAGACTATAAATTAGAGAAATGTTTTGGAATTGAGTTATCTACAATTTGACCGGAGCAATTGACTTCATGGTGATGTTTGTAAAAGTTATTAATGACTATTTTTTGCACTTTATAGTAAAAATCAGACTATGATAGTTTTCTAAATTGATATTTCCTTTGATTAACAATGTTTTGTTTAAGAAGGCAGTAATAGATGCTTGGATGATCAGTTACTTGAAGATTTTTTATTCCTTAAAAGAATGTGATCAGATAATAGGTCTAAGATTTGAAGTCTTCCATGTTATGATTTGGTCATGTGTGTCACTAATTTACAAATCTGAGTGCTATGATAGACAACAACGTGAGAGTTATTGATGTTAGTTACTAACAAAAAAGGTTCATTTATGTAAGGTATTGCCCCTGTTTGAGAATTGTATAGACAACATCATGAATGTCTTAGAAGTCCAAAAGTGCTAGTTGTGTTTCTTTTATGAAAGTTATGATAGGATTAATGGATGGCAGGTTAGTTGGCTTAAATTAGAAATTACAATCCTACTAGCACAACATCAGATGATAGAGGAACTTGTGGATTTGGAGTTGTTGTTATTTCTTGAATTTGTGGTCAGTCCTAAGATGTATTTAAGACTAATTTTGTGCCAGAATTAACAGTGAAATGGATATTGATTTATTGGAGTTGTTAATGTGTAGATGTGATAGGTTGGAGTAAGGGTAAAAGAATAATAAGTTGTCGCCTTTTAGGCTAACTTGAAAGACATGGCCCATTTTGACTTGATTGATTTGTACACGGCTGATTCCAACATGACCAGGTACACGTAGGCACCAAGCAATGCCAAATGGCACCTACGTGGCCTTGTTGACTGGGTCAAGTGGTACTCTACCAAGTAGGACTTGACCGAGTGCAAATGCTATTTTAAATGGAAAAAAAGAGCCCCAATCCCCTCATTTACACACTAAGGGGCTATGGGCACTTGACCTAGTAGGAATCAACCAAGTCTGTGTAGGTGGCATATCATGTTGGCAGCCAAACCTCCAAAAACACAAAAAAACCAAAAGTTTACACTTCTGTTGTTCCTTTCTTTGATCAAAATAGAAAATGTTAAAAAAATAAAAGTACCCTTTTCTAGATCTTGGAATTACGATTTTGGACATATAAATTTTCTATTGTTTCAACTACAAAATGTTAAACAAATTTTCTACAAACTACATGTACGTATTGTTGGAAACTGAATTGGAACAATTGTTGTATTGTCATTGATGTCAAACCTTAACTGGTAAGACTGTTGCTACTTAGGAAAGTACTATATCTATTTGAGTGTTGCTAAGGGGCTAAGCAAGGTTGGTAACAATAGCACCTAGGGAAAGGTTGAGTTATCTTGATACTACAAAGTGTACTTGACTATGTTGCACTATGATGAGATAATGTATTGTTTATCTTAGTAAGATTGAAGACTAAAATGGTAGGCTTAACCGAGCAAAAAATGGAAAAATCATGTTTAAGCCAAGTGATGTTAGTGTTGACTGAGTTAGTATATGCCGAGAAAAATTATAGTGTCAACCGAGCATCAATAAATTTCCGAAGAAGACAGTGCAAGCCAAGGAAACAATTTTAGTATTGACTGAGCATTCTACATGAAGACCGAGTGAACAATCATAGTATTGACCGAGCATCAACAATTTTATATTTGAAGAGAATTTAATTTTGGAGCTGACATTGTTGATTTCTTGGATTATGTAAAATGTGTTGACTTTATTTATTGAGTGTTTGGAAGCATTAAATGCATTGTAAAATATTTTATTATAAATCTTTAAGAGATTTGAGATTATTCTAGAAAAGGAGTCGAAGAACATAAAGTGGGTAGATTCAATGAATCTGACCTAACCCTAAGATCTACGAATGAGATTGAGCGGCAAAAGATGAGTTAACCTAATTGAGAAAAATATAAGGAAACCTAAACATTACTATGTTTTACAAGTTAAGATACAACTAGGTAGTGGATTGCATTGTTAGATGTTTCTATTATTGAATCAGTGATGATCGAATTTTTTTTAGATTTGGATCTAATTCAAGGATACGTTTATGAGATTGTTTTATACATCAGGACCTAAGAACAATTGATTCACCCCCCCTCTCTATTGTTCTAAATCATATTAACAATTGGTATCAGAGCTAAGTTGCTTATTATTAGTGTTGACAAATATCAAGTTTAAAGGGGCTTGAAGCAAATGATCAGGGTGTATAAGGAGGTACCGAAGCTGAACAAAGAAAATTTTCCTACATGGAAAAGCTTGATGAAGCTGCATCTGGCTGGTATTGGTGACTCTATAAAGTACTACATTGAGAACATTTATGTCTCACCTATTGCACCTTTGACTACTGAAGAAATGAGAGCTAAGCAAGAACATAACCAGGCAATGCTAGAAATCGCAACTGCACTAAGCTATCCAAAATTTGAGGACATTAAGGATTGCACAACTACAAAGGATATGTGGGACACTCTTGCAAGGATCTATGGTGGTGACTTGAATGTGCTAAAAGAAAAGGCCAAGAGTCCTCGAGGTAAGTTTGATGAAATGACAATGCAAGAAGGTGAAAAGATTGCACAATATTGAGGTAGAATAAAAGAAGTTGTGAATGCTATTAGAGGAGCTAATGGGACTATTGATGATGAAACTATAATTGGGAAAGTACTAAGAACCCTGCATCCTATATATGCTATTAAGATCTTAGCTATTTAAGAATCTAGATGTAACTCTGCTACTGTGCTTACTTTGGAAAGTTTGGTTGGTAAGCTAACTGCTTTTGAACTCTCTAATTATGATAATTTCACTATTGGAAGTATTGGAAATGTTGAATTTACTTTTAAGTCATAGCTAGTTCTGAACAAGCCAAAGAAAGAAAAAGAAAGATGCATTAGTGAAAGTGAAAGTGAAAGTGACAGTGATACTTCTGATGAAGACCTAGAAGATCTAGAAGCTCTTATGGCTAGAAGAATGAGAAGGGGAAAAGGAAAGTATAAAGGTAAACTCCCTATTATATGTTTTGCATGTAATAAAGTTGGTCATATAGCTGCTAGATGTCCTAACAAGAAGGATAAATATGATGAAAGGAAAATAAAAAACAAAAACAGAAAAGATGACAGAAGCTACCGATGGAACATAGCCTACAAGGGAAAAGGTAATAAATCTTGTTACATTGCTAAAAAAGAGACTAACACTGATAGTGATGATTTTGAAATTGAGGTAGTTTATGTTGCAATGAAAGATGAATCTAATGAGGATGAGAAAACAACATTGATATCCTATGTGAACAAGAATGATAAATGGATTATTGATAGTGGCTATTCACATCACATGATTGGTGACAAAAATAAGTTTGAGACCTTACATCATTACAAAGGTAAAAGTGTAAAATTTGGTAATGATGTACCATGTCTTGTTAGAGGAAAAGGTTTGATTAAACTAACTGATAAGATATCTTGTGAAAATGCATATTGGGTTGAAGGTCTTAATTACAATTTGTTAAGTGTTGCTCAGCTTAATAAAATAGGTTACCGAGTGGAATTTCATCAAAAGCAAGCTAAAATATTTGATGCTACTGGAGAACTAATTGGAAGTGGAGATCATACTAGAGGTAATTTGTTCTATCTTGACCTATCTGAGGAAACATGTTTAATTGCACAACTTGATGATATTTGGTTATAGCATAAAAGGCTATGTCATGTTAACTTTGACAATCTGGTAGAGATAAGTAAGAAGAAAAAGGTAAGAGGTCTACCTAGATTGAAGAAACTTAAGAATGTGATGTGCAAGGAATGCCAGTTAGGAAAAATGACAAAGTCAAGTTTCAAGAGCAAAACCTTTACTTCTGAAAACATTTTAGATTTGGTTCATACTGACCTTTGTGGACCTATGGGTGTACAAAGTTACTATGGTGCTAGATACTTTATCTTATTTGTTGATGATCATACTAGGATGATGCATGTGATGTTTCTAAAAGAAAAATCTGGAGCTTTTCAATATTTTAAGTGGTATTTGGCTAAGGTTGAAAAGGAGACAGGTAGGAACCTGAAATGTCTTAGATCTGACTGAGGTGGAGAATTTACATCAAATATATTTAATCTATTTTGCAATGATAGAGGAATTAAAAGACAGATGTCTACACCTAGAACACCTCCATAAAATGGTGTAGCAAAAAGGAGAAACAAATCTATCTTGGATTGTGCAAGGACATTGATGATTGAAAAGAATGTGTCACAGAAATATTGGAAAGAAGCTATAAGCACTGCTATCTACACTCTTAACTAGGTATAGATAAGGAAAGGTACAAATCTAACACCTTATGAATTATGGCATGGACATGCACCAAGTGTTAAACACTTTAGAATCTTTGGAGTTAAGTGCTATATATTAAAAGACACTAGGAATGGAAAGTTTGATGCTAAGAGTGATGAAGGCATATTCCTAGGGTACTCCACAAAAAGTAAAGCTTATAAGTGTTTGAACTCTAACACTAACAAAATTGTGGAAAGTGTGAATGTAAAAATTGATGAGTATGCAGAAAGAAATGAAGCTAATAGTAAAAGAGAGCCAGAAGATAATAGATCTTTTTTGTACATTGAAGAAGAAGAAGAGGCAAGTAAAAGATTTGCACCTAATGTCGAGTCTTAGGTAAACAATGTCGAGCAATAGATAGAAGCTACCGAGCATCAGGAAAATAGTGCCAAGAAAGAACAAGAACATGCCAAGCTACAAGAAAATGTTGTTGAATATTAGGAAGAGGTTGCTGAGCATTCTGAAGTTGAATCTGATAATCTTTTTGGGGAACATGATGAAATAGAGGAGAGAACAACTGAACCTGTTTTGGCAAAATATGTGAGAAGACATCATAAGCCTGAATAGATAATTGCAAAAAAAGATAATGGAATCCAGACCAAAAGTAAAACTAAGGATCCAACATGTCTACTATGTGAATTTGAACCAAAGACAACTAGAGAAGCATTGGAGAATGAAGATTGGATACAAGCAATGAATAAAGAAATTGACCAGATTGAGAAGAATGATACTTGGACTCTGGTGCCAAGACCTGAAAATAAGAATGTTATAGGAACAAAATGGGTGTTTCAGAATAAGATGAATGAAAATGGTGAAATCACTAGGAACAAAGCTAGGCTAGTATGCAAAGGCTACGCACAAGAAGAAGAAATAGATTATGGGGAGACATTTTCCCCTGTAGCTAGATTGGAAGGAGTAAGAACTCTGCTTGCATATGTTGCTTATAAAGATTTCAAGGTATATCAAATGGATGTCAAGTCTGCATTTTTGAATGGTATACTAGAAGAAGAAGTTTACATAGAACAACTAGAAGGTTTTATTGATGCAAACAGAAGACACATGGTGTGCAAACTAAACAAAGCATTGTATGGATTGAAGCAAGCACCTAGAGTAGGGTATGAGAGGTTGCACAACTACTTGATACAGATTGGATTTTCAAGATCAAATGACACAAGCAATCTGTACATGAAGGATGAAGAAGGTAAAGGTATCTTGTTGGCAAAAATCTTTGTTGATGACATTATTCTTGGTGGACAAGATGCATTATGTAAAAGTTTCTCAAATGAAATGCAAACTGAATTTGAAACGAGTATGTTTGGTGAGATCAAATTCTTTGTTGGTTTACAAGTATATCATAGGAAGAATGAAATTTTCATTACACAGTCTAAATATGTTAATGAAATACTGAAATTTTTTGGGATGGAAGATGGTAAACCTGTGAGAACTCTTATGGTTACTGGACAAAAGTTATCTAAGAATGATGATGCTACAGAAGTGAATCAAACTCTGTATAGATCCATGATTGGAAAATTACAGTATGTTGTACATAGCAGACCAGATATTGTATTAGCTATTGGGATTGTGGCAAGATTCTCTGCCAATCCTAAGGAAACACATATGATGGCCATGAAAAGAATTATGAGATACTTGAAAGGAATTGTTGACTATGGTCTATATTATAAGAAGGATGAAAAATTTGAACTCCAAGTTTATACAGATGTTGATTGGGTAGGAAATGTAGATGACAAAAAGAGTACAAGTGGTGGAGCTTTCTTTCTTGGATAGAGATTAGTCTCCTGGACAAGCAAGAAACAAAATTGCATTTCCAAATCTACTACCGAGGCTGAGTATGTTGCTACTATAGTAAACTATTCAAAATTGGTATGGATAAAATAATTGTTGATAGGCATGAAAGAAGAAATCACTGAACCTATTGTTATTTTCTGTGACAACTCAAGTGCTATCAATATTTCTAAGAATCCAGTGATGCACACTAAGAAAAAGCACATTGCAATCAAGTATCACTACTTGAGAGAATTAGTACAAGACAAAGAAGTCCGAATGGAATATGTGGATACAAAAGAACAATTAGCAGACATACTAAAAATTTACCCAGAGAAGCTCATGAGTATTTAAGAAGTCAATTAGGGGTTCTTCCTCTAACTGAGGCTGCCTAGACAAGCTAGGAGCACTGCATCAAGTGTGCTATAGCTAAACATTTGACAAATTGATGCAGAAGATTGTCACACTTTAGGGCTAGCCTAGAGTTGTGAAGAGAAGCAAAGACAATGAATTAGTCATAAGAAAGATGACAAAGGGAGAAACACTGAGCTACATAGATATTATCTACATCTAATGGATGTATGTTTTAGTTATTGCTTTGGCATTTTTGTCAAAGAGGGAGAACAAACTAATATGACAACACATGATACTGAAACCAAGAGTTGATGAGTTGATGGAACTAAAAGGAAAGAGGGAGATGAACTAAAGATAAGGATGATGAACTGAAATGAAGAATTGGGATAGAGGGAGATTTGAATACTTCTGACGGTCACAGTAGTGAGGCTTACAAGATTCTAAATCAGAATGAAGCTAAGGATATTTGTAATTTTTTGATGGAAAGATAAGATTTTGGATTGGTTGGTAATCCATGTGTTATTCAGGTGATATCATATGGTGTTGCCATCAATGCCAAAGAGGGAGATTGTTAGAAACTGAATTGAAATAATTTTTGTATTGTCATTGATGTCAAACCTTAACTAGTAAGACTGTTGCTACTTAGGAAAGTACTATATCTATTTGAGTGTTGCTAAGGGGCTAAGCAAGGTTGGTAACAATAGCACCTAGGGAAAGGTTGAGTTATCTTGATACTACAAAGTGTACTTGACTATGTTGCACTATGATGAGATAATGTATTGTTTATCTTAGTAAGATTGAAGACTAAACTGGTAGGCTTAACCAAGCAAAAAATGGAAAAATCATGTTTAAGCCAAGTGATGTTAGTGTCGACCAAGTTAGTATATGTCAAGAAAAATTATAGTGTTGACTGAGCATCAGTAAATTGCCGAGGAAACAATTTTAGTATTGACTGAGCATTCTACATGAAGACCGAGTGAACAATCATAGTATTGACCAATCATCAACAATTTTATATTTGAAGAGAATTTAATTTTGGAGCCGACATTGTTGAATTCTTAGATTATGTAAAATGTGTTGACTTTATTTATTGATTGTTTGGAAGCATTAAATGCATTGTAAAACATTTTATTATAAATCTTTAAGAGATTTGAGATGATTCTAGAAAAGGAGTCGAAGAACATAAAGTGGGTAGATTCAATGAATTTGACCTAACCCTAAGATCTACGAATGAGATTGAGCGGCAAAAGATGAGTTAACCTAATTGAGAAAAATATAAGGAAACCTGAACATTACTATGTTTTACAAGTTAAGATACAACTAGGTAGTGGATTGCATTGTTAGATGTTTCTATTACTGAATCAGTGATGACCGAGTTTTTTTTAGATTTGGATCTAATTCAAGGATAATTTTATGAGATTGTTTTATACATCAGGACCTGAGAACAACTGGTTCACCCCCCCTCTCTATTGTTCTAAATCATATTAATAGGTATATTAAACTTTGAGAAGACATTGATTCAAAAAAAATAGAAAAATGCTAAATCAATTCAAAAAATTTTAAAAATCATATACAACACTGGAGAAGAGAGTGCTCTTCAAGAATATATAATTTATTCAGTTTTTGGTATAGTTTTGATAGGAGAAAAATGGCAGGAGACAAAAACTATTGATTTTAGGGAAGTTCGACATTGAATATTTATAATGGGCAAACTATAGATTGAAAACACTTCTTTCTTTTTTCCTACACTAGATATACATGTAATCTAAAACATATTCTAAAATTGGAGGAAAAAACAATTCTTTACTTATAATGATTTGACAAGAAGTAAACTCCCCGATGTGCAGTATTTTTTAGGATATAAAAAATAGACCTAAAAAATTTAAAAAACATATTAATTTTAAAAAATTATAAACATAAAATTCATCATATTTCACACATTTCATCAGTTTACATCATCTTCAAATTCTCAACAGAAATGTGACTTTTATGGCCTTGAAGTTTTTTAGTATTGGTGTTGTTAGCCTTTTCCTTTGTAAAAGGGTGACAACTTATTGTGCTTTTACCCTTAAGATACTTTTGAATTATTAGATTTTATATGTATTAGATGTCATAATCGTGTCCTATGGATGGTTGAATGGTGATGATATCAAACAAAGGTTGTGTTATGATCAAGATATACTTGTGAAATTTTTTTGTTACCTTGAAGTGTGGATGAATTCCATTGTATTGACATTGTCTAGATGATCAAATTGTGTTGAGAAGACAATTTAATCTTGTTATATGCCTCTTGAATTAGGTTAAGATTCTTGAATTATCTTTTGGTCAATTTCACCCTTGAGTATTTTATGGTTTGTGTTTGATGCTCTATGTCATATTGGTATTAGAGCTAGAAGACCTTGAGTGTGTAGATAGATCATTGAAGGAGGCAATCCACACTAGGATCTAGTTAAAAGATTTGGATTTTGTCTCGCTAAGTTTTTTTGGTTGCAAGTGCTAGTTCCATCTAGCTAGAAGGAAAATATTTTTGAGGTTATGTGTGGGAAGACAAGAGGATGTCTTTCATGACCATTCTCCAATAGAGATTAAGCTAGGTAGAAGGTGCAAGGTGGAGAGAGAGAGAGAGAGAGAGAGAGATGTTGTGTGATATCAATGGCTTGTTGTTTGTGTGGTGAAGAAGAAAGAGAGGTAGACATCTAACTAGTAAAGCACTTGAAGTTGTATCTATTGAAGTGCTCCACTGATGGGAGTATACAAGAAGGTACTTGCAAGGATAGTCATGTGTCCTTTTGAAGGTAAACCTAATGACAAAAGAAAGAGGAAGGGTAAGAGGAAAAGCTAAAGAAAAAGATGACACCAAATCAAGGATAGAAACATTTTCAGAGAAAGGATCGCTTGAAGACCAAAAATTTGTTGCAGGTTCCTTCCATATGTTTCCAAGGGAGTTGGAAAATTTTCTAGGCTAGTGGTATGGTGTAGGAACACTTAGCCATGGATATATTCTATGAGGTCAAATGCATTTATATTTACTTTAAATGTTTCACTTATGATTGCAAGGTCACAAAAGACCATTTGTATCAAAATAATTCATGTTATAACTTGGCTTAATGAGTCATTTTTTACAAAGAGGCATAAAAGGTCGTGAATAAGTCAAAGTTAGTCAACACATCAAAATATCCAAAAAAGAATTTAAAATATTGTAATTTAGTTTATTTATTTTATTTTTCATGTTGGAAGTGTCCAAGAAGGATATGGTCAAATTTGGTAAGGTTTTGTCAAAAGTGCAACAAGGATGTAAAATGAAATCCATTGGTCTAAGAGGTAGTAAGGTAGTTAAAAGGAGGTACAAATGGTTGCAAAGAGTTTATAAATCCATGCATTGTCTAAATTGAGGAGAGAGTAGTTTGGAGGGGTCTTGTCAAGGGGAATTACGTGAGACCTGCCAGATAGTCATATTATTACTACTTAGTTTTTCATGCTTTCAATACTTATTTCATAGACACACTTGACTATTTGGGACACCTATGTATTTGAGGATCTGTTGAATCCTATACTATATGTTTGGTACTTGATTATGTAATCAGGGTACACTCGAGATACTACATATTTTGATTCGGTTTTAGTTACCATTATGATACATATGATGTTATAGGATGTTTTAAAACTATTGCGATAAAAAGTTGGTTTAGGAAACCAAAGTTATGCTTAGTTGATTGATTTATAGACATAGTTTTAAACCATGCAGTATTGATGTATTATGTTTATATCATGTTAATTGGACCTACTGATGTGTGCAATGAGTGTGCAGGATAAGTTGACCATGGATCTAAATGCGGGGATCCAGTATTGGAACCTATGTTTATACTATGCATTCCAAGGTCCTCTTTGTAAAAAGAAACGTGGACCTCATTGTATAGTCTTTTATTCATAAATGCAGTTTGCATGTGTGTAATTAAATTAGTTAATGTCTATGTGAATTAACCATGTCATTTGTTTTAATAAATGTGCCAAATTTGGCAAATTGTGGCTTATGTGTTGGCATGGTTAAGTATTTTATATTTGGCTGGGTCAAGGGCTTGACTAGGGTGTAATCTTAGGGTAGGATCAACAAACCTTGGGTTGGGAAGTTTCTAGAAGTCAACCAAGACCATAAATCCGTGCATAAACTTTAGGTGGAGTTTAGGAGGGTCATTTGGGCTCTCATAGGTTAACTGGGGTCAATTTTAGCTACCCAGGTTGATACCTTAGGGGTTAGGGGTCATTTTCAGCCCATTAAAAGCTTTTAAACTCATTTATGACCCCCTTAAAGTGAAGGTTTTCATTTTGGTCGAAATTGAAGAGTTGTGAGGTTTTGGTTAACCTCTCTATTTTTCCCAAACTTGCATTCAACTCCATTTATGGTGAAGGAAGGAAAGTGGGAAGAAGGGAATGGAAGTTTCTTCCCCTCTTCTGATTGGCTCCTAGATTTTAAGAGGTTTTCCTATTTAGGAGGAACTTGGAGAAGGGTTTAGTTGATCACCCACTCTCTAGATTTGGATACCACTCTTGTTGGAAAAAGCTTAGGAAAGAAGCTAGTTTTCGAAGGAGCTTCAAAATTTTCATACTTTCAACCTTGGATTGGAAAAAGGTAGTCCTTGTGATATTTTTTTATTTCTTGCTTGTGTTTGAGCTTGGAGCTCCATTAATGGAGTCCATGGCTTTTTCAAGGTTTTAGTTTAAAAATTTAAGTTTTTATAAATATTGTGTTAAATTCATGATTACTTTTGGGATGAGATTCTTCAAGGTTTACTCACCTTAGGGAGGGTGGAGTAACCTTGAAGGGGGTAGAAGGAAGTAGACCCAGGATGTGTAGAGTCTCCCATCTGTGGAGTGGAATACATGGGGTTCCACGATACCCATGATGCTTAGTATGGCCTCCGAGCATTTGAGGGGGCATAAGGAGATTAGATTGTATTTTCTTGAAGATGGTCATCCCAAGTCCATGTGTGGCTTGGTAAATTTGTATTGTACTATGGCTTCTCCACCTAGTAGTCTACCTCTACCCTATTTTTTATAAAGGCCTCTAGGAGACCTTTGATGCGGGAGCATCTTGGGTCTTTGAGCAATCTTACGTCAACCAAAAATATTTCCTGATTTCTGAACCTGCTTTCTGTTGTTTGCATTATAATCTTTTCATTCATTTGTTTCATGCTATTTTAATATTACATGATGTTGAGGACCTATTTGGGAACCTTCTTCTATGGTCACATAAATATTGGAGAGACTGTTTCAAAGTTACAGTTGTTTTCCTTGCCGTTGGGACTGCATTTTTCCTGTAGTTTTGGTGCATGTTGCGCGTACTGGCACCCATGATCCTGAATGATTTAGCCTAGGTGGCCTAGGGGCCTTAAAGAGGACCTAAATTAATATCTTTTCCCAAAGGTGCATTTCCTAATTCATTATGATTCAAAAGTTATGACTATTTTTCCCCAGGACCTATTTTTTGGTAGTTTTCGAGTGAAACATGTGGTGTTTCTTCTTGCGTTGAGCTGTGTGATCAAATGGGGCCTTGCACCCTTAAAAGAATGTTCTTGGATCATGTGAGGACCTAGATACTTAGGTGCATCATGTGGTGATCACTCTTTCATTTATTTTGATTTAGATCTTCCAGACTAGACCTATATTGTAATTAAATGCCCGACTAGCCGACTTGTGGCTTTGCTGGCTATATAAGGAATCTAGATTGATGTTGTAGGGAAAGAAGAGGTAGTGCTAGATGTAGAAGGATAGTAGAAGAAGTATCATAGAAGATGATATTCTCACAATGATTTTGATTTCATAATTCTCATTGTATAAGGCGAAAACCCGGAATGCCTCATAGTCGGGCATGTTGAAAGAAATAATATAAATTCTCTATTGTTGCTGCCAATTTATTGTCTCATATCCATTGTGAATTCTATTTCTTTCATGTGATTTCATATTGCTTCTATTGTGTAACTCTGAGGAGGGCTTGTTTGTGGATTCAAGTGGAGTCAATTCTGCTTGATTCTACTTGTATCTACCCTACCCCTGTGTCAAGTGGTATCAGAGCGAGTTCTTTCTTGTGGATTAGATCATGGAGAACCTTATTGGATTGGTTGTAGGGTGGTGGATCTAAGATCTGACCTATAACTTGTAGAAGGTTATGACCTTGCTGGAACCTGATTGTCAAGATGGTTCATGGTAGAGGAAATGATAATGCTATCATGGATATGTTGAGGCAGATTGCAACTAGGCTTGAAGTTATAGAGATAGCCCAGAGAAGAGGTCCACATCTTGAAGATGTTAGTGATGAAGAAGAAGAAGCAGTACCTAATGATGAATCTGAAGTTGAACAAGATGAGAAAAGACTTTTGAGAGTTTTGTCTAAGGCTAACTCTAGACCCGCAATTGAAGTTGCTTGCTATGATGGAAGACTTGAGACTGACACACTTTTGGATTGGATCTCTAAGATGGATAAATATTTTGAGTATGAAGGTACTCCTGATAATAAGAAGGCTAAGATAGCAGTCACAAAGTTGAAAGGTCATGCATCTCTTTGGTGGGATCATTTGCAAACTGAGAGACAAAAGAGAGGAAAAGAAAAGATCAAGACATGGATGAAGATGCTTGGAAAGATGAAGAAGAAGTTTCTCCCAGCTGACTACCAAGTTAGTTTGATGAGAAAAATGAAAAATCTGAGATAAAAGGACATGAGTGTGAAAAAATATACTAAGGAATTTTACAAATTAGATATCAGATCTGGACATGTGGATGATGAAGTTGAGAAGGTGGCTAGATATATGAATGGCCTGAGGACATCTATTCAAGATGAGATTAGCTATGTTAAAATAGATAGTGTGGAAGAAGCATATCATTTTTCTTTGAAGGCTGAAGCTAGATTGACAAAGAGACATGAACAAGGACAAAGAGGAAGAGGTGGCAGATTTTAGAGAAGTAGAGGAAGATCTTATGGAGAAAGTAGCAGATCTGACAATGCAACACAAGATAAAGGATGGAAAGATGAACCTGCTAAAAGAGGTAACTCCTCTAGAGGTAGCTATACTAGTTACTCTAGGAATAACAATAATGAGAAAAGAGCACATAAATCTTGGTTTAAAGGTACTTGTTACAAATGTGGTGAGGAAGGACATAGAGCTTTTGAATGTACTAACTTTGGAAAGAAGAATGGAGGTAATGACAGAAATAATTTGGCTTGTGAAGAAGTTGAGGAAATGTCTAATGAGCCTAAACATGGTGAGAACTTGATGCTGAGAAGGATCTTGTGGAATGAAGAAGCTGATGAGGAACCTATTCTGAGGAAAATTTTGTTCAAAACTAGATGTAAGATCACTGATAAATGTTGCAAGGTAATCATTGATAGTGGAAGTTCTGATAATTTGGCATCCGAAGAGCTGGTTAACAAGTTGTAGTTGCAGAGATTAAAACATCCAAAGCCTTACCATATTGCTTGGATCTAGAAGGAGCATAAACTACTTGTAAGTGAACAATGCCTTGTTAAATTCAAAATTGGGAATTATCATGATGAAGTCTTGTGTGATATTATGCCTATGGATTGTTGTCATATTCGTTTGGGTAGACCTTGGCAATATGATAGGAAAGCTTTGCATGATGGTAGATTGAATCAATATACTATTTGGATGGATGGAAAGAAACAAGTGTTATTGCCTTTGGTAGAAAAGTTTGATGAAAGTCACTGTACTACAGTCAGAGTATGCTTGGTTGATGGTAAAAAGTTTGCAAGAGAAATGAAAGAACAGAATGTTTGCTTTGCTTTAATTCCAAGAAAGACTGAGAAACAAGATGAGTTAGAACATGCACCTAAGGTTAAGCCTTTGTTAAATGAATTTCATGACATCATTTCTAATAATGTACCTAATGGTTTACTGCCTATGAGAAGTATAAGTCATTGTATGGATTTGATACCTGGAGCTAGTTTGCCTAATAAAGCACCACATAGGTTGACACTTGATGAGAAGACTAAATTGAATAGACAAGTGTAAAAATTTCTTGAGAGAGGTTTGATTAGGGAAAGTTTGAGTCCTTGTGTAGTACCTATTATATTAGCACCTAAAAATAATGGAGAATGGAGAATGTGCACTAATTCTAGAGCTATAAACAAGATAACAGTAAAGTACATATTTCCTTTGCCTAGGATGGATGACATAATAGATAGTTTGAGTGGAGAAAAGTATTTCACAAATATTTATTTGAAAAGTGGATATCATCAGATTAGGATCAGAGAAGGGGATGAATGGAAAACTTCTTTTAAGACTAATGAAGGTTAGTATGAATGGTTGTTTATGCCTTTTGGTTTGACTAATGCACCTAGTACTTTCATGAGGCTGATGAATGAAGTTCTGAAAAGATTCTTGGGTAAGTTTGTGATTGTATATCTTGATGAAATTTTGACATTCAGTAAGAGTAAGGAGGAACATCTTGAACATATTAGACAAGTATTGCAGAAATTGAAGGAAGAAAAGTTGCTGATTAATTTGAAGAAATGTTCATCCATGAAAGAGGAGATTGTATATCTTGGTTTTGTAATTTCAACTAATGAATTGAAGATGGATCCTGAGAAAGTGAGAGCTATACTTGATTGGCCTACACCAGAGAATGTTGGAGAGGTAAGATCATTTCATGGATTGGCAAGTTTTTATAGGAAGTTCATTAGAAATTTCAGTTCTACTTGTAATGCTATGACTGAAACTATGAGAGGAGATAAAAAGGATTTTAAATAGACACTTGGAGCACAAAAGAGTTTTGAAACATTGAAACAAAGAATTGCAGAGTTGCCTACACTTGCTTTGCCTGATTTTAGTAAAGTTTCCCAAGTTGAATATGATGCTAGTGGAAGTGCAATTGGAGCTATTTTGAGTCAAGAAGGAAAACTTATAGCTTTCTTTATTGAGAAGTTGAATGATTCTAAAAGAAAATATTCAATTTATGACCAAGAATTCTATGCTATTGTTCAAGCTTTGAAGAAGTGGAGACATTATTTGATGCCTAAATATTTTGTGTTGTATACTGACCATAAAGCTTTGCAGTATTTGGGAAGTTAAAATAAGTTGAATCAGAGACATATGAAGTGGGTTGAGTTCTTAGAGAATTTTTCCTTTTCATTGAAGCATAAAAGTGGATAGTCCAATAAGGTTGCTGATGCCTTAAGCCAAAGAAGAAGTTTGCTAACAAAGATGAGAGTTGAGGTACTTGGTTTTGATGATTTGAAGTGTTTGTATGAAATTGACATTGATTTTGTAGAACCTTGGAAAGCTTGTAAGGAACACATAGTGAGTGATAAGTGGACTGATTAGTTCATTCAAGAAGACATGTTGTTTAAAGGAGTTCAGTTGTCCATACTTAGAGGATCTATGAGAGAAAACATAATAAAAGAGAAACATAGTAGTGGACTTGCTAGACATTTTGGGATTGATAAGACTATGAATTTGATTTCAGAAAGATACTTTTGGCCACAGATTTATAGAGATGTACAGAGAATGGTTAGAGGTTGCAGAATTTGCCAAACATCAAAGGGAACTAGTCAAAATTTGGGATTGTATACACCTTTGCCTGTACCTGATAGACCTTGGGAAGATGTGAGTATGGACTTTGTTCTTGGATTGCCTAGAACTCAGAGAGGTATGATTCTATTTTGGTAGTGGTTGACAAATTTTCTAAGATGGCTCATTTCATACCTTGTAAGAAGACATTTCATGCATTACATGTAGCTGAATTATTCTTTGAGGAAGTGGTAAGATTGCATGGTTTGCCTAAATCTATTGTTTCAGACAGAGATACAAAGTTTACTAGTTACTTTTGGAGAACACTTTGGAAAAAGATGAATATTGAATTAAAATTTAGTTCTACATTTCACCCTCAGATAGGTGGATAGACTAAAGTTGTGAACATAAGTCTGGGAAACTTGTTGAGATGTTTAGTTAGAGAGAAGCCTACTAATTGGGATTTGATTTTGGCACAAGCATAGTTTGCATATAATAATTCTGTAATGTTCCCAAGTACGGAGGAAGATCACAAAATGGTCTAGTGCCTTTTTACTGGTAATTGAAAGTCGTACAGAACAAACTAGAGGCATGCAGATCAGAAGAACAAACCAAAGGCATGAAAACCAGAGGTGTGCAGACCGGAGGCATGCAATCCGAAGGTGTGCAAATTGGAGGTGTGCAACCCAGAGGTGTGCAAATCGGAGGTGTGCAAACCGAAGGTGTGCAATCTGGAGGTGTGCAAATCGAAGGCGTGCAAACTGGAGGCGTGCAATCTGGAGGTGTGCAAACTGAAGGTGTGCAAACTGGAGGTGTGCAATCTAGAGGCGTGCAATCTAGAGGTGTGCAAATCAGAGGTGTGCAAATCAGAGGCGTACAAACCAGAGGCGTGAAACCCGAAGGTGTGCAAACCGGAGGTGTGCAAACTGGAGGTGTGCAAACCAGAGGCATGCAAACCGGAGGTGTACAAACTGGAGGCGTGCAGGTTGAAGAGAAAAATGGAGGTGTGGAAGCCAGAGGTCCATACGAGTACAGAAGGAGGCCGTACAGTTAAAGAAATGGGTCGTACGGTGAGGGGAAAGTGCACACGAAATACTTAATGAATCTTCCAGAGGTTGAAATGATGATTTCCACTTGCAGGTAATTTCACAGTATCACACATAGATCAAATACAATGCTAATGAAGTATTATTGAATCAAGTAATAAAGTTTCAGATTTGCCAGATCTGATACAAGCAGAGAAGTAGAATAGGGTGAGGGTTGATTCCCACCGAAACTATGAAATACCAAATAGGCAGGGTCTTTCACCTCTGAAATGGCGCAGAGCAGAATCTCCAATAGGGATTTGCAAACACAAATAAAATATCAAATCTCAACATATCAAAACTATCCTACACGCCGTGCATAAATACCTATCGGGGAACTCCCGAGAGTGCACAAAAGAGCCGACAACATCACTAAAACTATGCCAAACAAAAATAATAATGGGCCCGAGATAAGCTAAATCAATTGGGACCCTCAAATACAATAGTTTTATTAGTCATTTAATGACGGGAACATTACAATCCTCCCATCCCAAAAATTGCTTGTCCTCAAGCAATTGTAACGCCGGGTGCTGAAGAATGTGTTCACTTTCCCATGTGGCATCGTTCGGAGGTAAGTGCTTCCAACTTACCAAGTATTCCTTTAGGGTACGATTTGCAGAGCTCTCTCCTGTACATCAATGATCTTAGTTGGTTCCAAAAGGAGCTTCCATTCTTCATTTAGTGGCGGCAGGTCTGTTGTTACCACTATATTCTGGCCAATAGCTTTCTTTAGATAGGAGACATGAAAGACATTGTGGATGCGACTTCCCTCTAGTAGTTCAAGTTCATAGGTGACTTCACCAATACGGCGTGTCACATGATAAGGACCATAGAAGTGGGGCTTCAGCTTTTCCTTTCCTGTTGTTTTCAATGATGATTGCCTGTAAGGTTGGAGTCTCAGGTATACTAAGTCACCGATCTCAAAACTTCTCTCTATCCTGTGTCTATCCGCATACATCTTCGGTTGATTCTGAGCATTTTGTAGGTTTTCTTTCAAGACCTTGAGAATGTCCTGTCCTTCTCAAAGCTAGTCTTTTTCCCTTGGTGCATAGCTATCACCCAGAACCCTGTCAATAAATGAGAGTGGCTCATACCCATATAGTGCTTTGAAGGGTGCCATCCTGATGGAAATATGATAAGTTATGGAAATATGATAAGTTCTGTTGTAGCAATATTCCCCCAGATGCAACCATTTGACCCATGCCCGTTGCTGGGCTGAAACATAGTTTCGGAGGTAGACTTCTAACCATTTGTCCACAATTTCCATCTGCCCGTCCATCTGCGGATGGTAGCTGGTACTGGGTGCCAATTCTGTTCCTACCAACTAAAACAATTCTATCTAGAAAATGCTGATGAAATGTGCATCTCGGTCACTGACAATATTTCAGGGTAACCCGTGCAGACGAAAAACTTCTCTGAAAAATAAGTCTGCCACTTGTGCGACCTAGTAGTCCGAGGAGATGGCGAAGAAGTGTGCATACTTTGTTAGCCTGTCAATGACAACAAAGATACAATCCTTTCCATTTACCTTTAGAAGTCTTATGATGAAGTCCATGGAGATGTCATCCCACTTCTGTTCGGGTATAGGCAGAGGTTGTAGTAATCCGGCAGGTGAGGTGTGTTCAGCTTTGTTTTACTGACATACTTCACATTCCTGTACGTACTGTAACACATCATCTTTAAGTCCCTTCCATCTGAACCTCTCCCTCATCTGTTTGTATGTTTTGAGAAAACTTGGATGTGTTAGAATATGTAATCTTTCCTTGGTGAAATATATTATAAACCAAGGTAGTTTATTATGTAAGTAGGAGATTCCTATAGAATCCCTACATGAACACTTGTCCTCTTTTCCATGTGTGAGGACATAATATTTATTTGTAATTTCTCTTTATTCTAGATTCCTCCTTAAGAGGAATTAGCACAAGTGGCACACACATTATGAATGTGGCTCACATGCACATGGGAGTTACATTTTGAGCTCCTCCTCTCATCTCTACTTATAGAGATATTTTCTTCTCTCTTCTCATTCACTTCTCTATTCTCTATCTCATTCTTCAAATATTGTATGAGCTAAAGCTCTCTCTCTCTTTTTGGCTATTTTGCCCATTCATAATTCACGGGGGTTTTTTTACGCTTTTCCCCCTTAGAAAATTTCTTGTCTCCTTGTTATTTCTTTTTTGGTGTATGCTCTAAGGATTAGATTAATTCATGATAATCTTCCTTTTGCCTTACTCATTGGATTAATTGGTCCTAGCTCAAATTTATTTATCCATTTTAACAGGATGCCTAGCTAATGGCGAAGTGTGTAACTCTCTCAAAATTTTCTTCTTAACTTTGGACTTGGGTACCAGATATATATGGTCCTTATAGTAGATGATGTCATCCACCACCTTGTATCTGTCATTCTAAATGTCTCCATCCATCAACTTACATGCAAATGGGTTTTTAGAATATTCTACCAGTAAGTGAGCCTTCCAGTCAGATGATATTTGTGACAATAAATAGGTGGCCGACTTCCTTGACAGAGCATCCGCAACCACATTGTTTTTCCCTTTCACATACTCAATATCAAAATTGAAGGCTTGGATCTTACTTACCCATTTCTGTTGCCTCTCATTCAGATCCCGTTGCTCCAAGAAATACTACAAGCTGTTATGGTCGGTATGGACTGTGAACTTGGCACCCACTAGATATTGTCAAAACTTAGTTAGGGCGTGCACAATGGCCAACATTTCCTTGTCGTAGATGGAGAATAGGCGCTCAGTCTATGTAAGCTTCTAACTTTCGTAGGCTATCGGGTGTCTTTCCTGCATCAGGATGGCACCGATGCCTTCTCCCGATGCATCACATTCCAGAATGAATGGTCGAGTCAAGTCAGGTAGAGAGAGGACGGGGCACATGCTTATTATTTCTTTCATCCTTTCAAAGGTGTGTTGTGCCCTTTCATTCCATTGGAATGATCCGTTCTTCATCAGATCTGTTAGTGGTGCACTCAGCTAAGAAAATCCTTTTACAAATCTCCTATAATAACTGTATAATCCAAAGAAACCTCGCAACTCAGAGAGTGATTTTGGAGTTGGCCAATCGAGTATAGCTTGGATCTTCTCCTGGTGGACCTGTGCTCCTTGATTACTGACCACATGACCCAGGTATAAAATTTTTGTCATTCCAAATTTACATTTGGATTTCTTGGCAAAGGACTGAGCCTCTAGGATTCCAAGGATGTCATCCAACAGTCTCAGATGTTCTTCCTAGGTTTTATTGTAAATCAAGAGATCATCAAAAAATACCAGCAAGTACTTACGCAGTTGCTTGTTGAAGATGCGATTCATGCATGATTGAAAAGTGACTGGTGCATTCGTTAATCCGAAGGGCATGACCAAGAACTCATAATGCCCATAGTGACAACGGAAGCTATTTTCTCCACATATTCTTCCCGCATGCGAATCTGATGGTATCCAAAATGGAGGTCTATTTTAGAGAAGTAAAGTGCATTGTGCAACTCATCCAACAATTCATCGATCCTGAGAATTGGATACCTATTTTTAATTGTCTTCTTGTTCAGTGCACGGTAATCCACACACATATGCATCGTTCTGTCCTTCTTTTTGATGAGCACTGAAGATGCAAAGGGACTGGTGTTGGGTCTAATCCAACCCTTGTCAAGTAGTTCCTGAATTGTTTTCTCAATCTCATCTTTTAGCCTTCAGGGGTGGTGGTACAGTACCATGATTACCGGTTTGGCACTAGCCTCCAACTCAATGGTGTGCTCAAACCCTCGGTGTGGTAGTATGCCTAGTGGTATGTCAGCGAAGACTTGGTGGTACTTATCCAATACCCTTTGAAGTTCTTCTTCCTATTGGTTTGTTCTTTGTCTTTGTATGGGTTTTGTCGAGGCAAAATAGTGTGCGGCCCAAACCACATTGTCGTGTTAGAAGATAACTTCCATTTGCTGTGCTGAAATCTCCTTCGGCCCTCCATTCGACATCCCTCTTAGTACAACCTTCTTTCCATTTACCTTGAAGGAGAACTCCATTCACTTGAAACTCTGTGTGTATTCATCCAATGTTTCCATCCACTGAATGCCCAGAATGACTTCCATGTCCTCTAGATCCACTACGAAAAAATCATCCGTCACCATGTGGTTACCCATGGTGATGCTTAGTTTCAGAACCACGTGAGTGCATCTTAACAAATTTCCTCCCACCACTTTAACATCAAATCTCTGGTGTGCCTCCATACACAAGTTCCGTCGGCTTACCAGTGAGAAATTTATGAAGTTGAGGGTGGCTCCGCTATCAAGCATGACCACAACCCATTGTCCTTGGAGGATGCCCCAAACCTGAAACACCGTGCACCTCAGAGTTCTTGCCAAGGTAGCAATGGAACCTCCCCTTTTGAAGAGTGCAACAAGTCTTTCCCCTCGATTTATATTTTCCTCCTCCGAACCTTGTTTTTCGACTGCCTCAGCTTCAGTTTCTTGTTCTTCCTCTTCGTCAGATGAAACCTCAATGTAATGATTTTTTCCTTTACCGAGGCATTGATGTCCCAGTACCCATGGTTCCTTGCAGTTGAAACAGAGTTTCCTCCATCTAAGTTCCTACCTAGATTCTTCATCCAACGGGGGCCTCCTAAGCGGAGGTCTGTTGTCTTTCTCCTGTGGAGCGAGAGGTGGTTTTGACTATGAGTGATATTTGGTTGATGAAGATGAGGATGTTGCCATGTCACGTGCCTTCTTGATTGCCTCCATGAGTGTGATAGGGTTGAACCCTTTCACCCATCCTTTCAAGGGTTCCGCTAGTCCATCCATGAATAGTACCACCAACCTTCTTTCAGAGAGATCAGTGACCAAGACAGACAACCTTTGAAATTCTGTTATGTAACCATCAACTGTGCTACATTGCTTTAACTGAGCCAATTCTTTGAAGTTCAGTTCTGGATCCTTTCCATCGAAATGATCTATCAGCCTCTCGGTGAATTCAGTGTAGGAACTTATTTGGTCGTGACTGAGAGTAACCATGCCATGATGCCACCATTCGTGGGCTATTCCTTCGAGGTGTAGTGCTGCAAATTTGATGGCCTCATCTTCTAGCATAGGGTTGAGGTAGAAATATGTGTCTGCTTTCTATACCCACACATGAGCTATGATACTTCCAAACCCATCAAAGGAGGATAAATTAACTTTGCCCATTTTCCATCTCAAATCGTCATTATAGTGGCCATGCTTGTTTCCACCTGAGTACCTCATTCTCACTTTAGCATAATCCTTTTAAGATATATCCCCTTCCATATTTGCATTTCTCCAATCTTCCCAAAGCTGTTCTTGTACATCTTGGAAGTTTGGTGGTTCTCCTCGCCGTTCTTCAAACCGTGTGGGAAAAGTTGGCATTGAGGGTTGAGAGTGCACGGGTTGATGATTTGCCCATCCGCAGACAAAGTTGTCACTTTGTTCCACGAAAATCTTGCTTTCAGCCAATTTTTGTAGAGTCTCTTCCATGAGGTGTTGAGTGTCATTTATCTGTACCTGGTTCCTAGTGAGCTCTCTCAGAAGAGTCATGACTTCGGCCGCAGGATCTTGTGGATCGCCCATTCTTCTGACTGAGTGGGATCTGCTCCTTTTCCTTGAATAAAATCTCATTCAATACCCATAGGCTGGTAGAATCACCAGCTCTGATATCACTGTAATGTTCCCAAGTACGGAGGAAGATCACAAAACAGTCCAGTGCCTTTTTACTGGTAATTGAAAGCCATACATAACAAACTGGAGGCATACAGATCAGAAGAACAAATCGGAGGTCTGCAAACAGGAGGAATGCAATCTGGAGGTGTGTAAACCGGAGGTGTGCAAACTGGAGGCATGAAAACCATAGGTGTGCAAACCAGAGGCATGCAAACCAGAGGTGTGCAATCCAGAGGCATGCAATCCAGAGGTGTGCAAATTAGAGGCATGCAAACCAGAGGTGTGCAACCCGGAGGTGTGCAACTCAAAGGTGTGCAAACCGGAGGTGTGCAAATTGGAGGCATGCAAATCGGAGGTGTGCAAACCAGAGGCGTGCGGGTTGAAGAGAAAACTGGAGGTGTGGAAGCCAAAGGTTCGTATGCGTACAGAAGGAGGTCGTACAATTAAAGAACTAGGCCGTATGATGAGGGGAAAGTGCACATGGAATACTTAATGAATCTTCCAGAGGTTGAAATGATGATTTCCACTTGCAGGTAATTTCACAGTATCACACATAGATCGAATACAATGCCGATGAAGTATTATTGAATCAAGTAATAGAGTTTCAGATTTTCCAGATCTGGTACAAGCAAAGAAGCAGAATAGGGTGAGGGTTGAATCCCACCGAAATTGTGAAATACCAAATAGGGAGGGTCTTTCACCTTCGAAATGGCGCAGAGAAAAATCTCCAACAGGGATTCGCAAACACAAATAAAATATCAAATCTCAACATATCAAAACTATCCTACATGCTATGCATAAATACCCATCAGGGAACTCCCGAGAGTGCACAAAAGAGCAGATGGCGTCACTAAAACTATGCCAAACAAAAATAATAATGGGCCTGAGATAAGCTAAATCAATCGGGACCCTCAAATACAATAGTTTTATTAGTCATTTAATGATGGGAACATTACAAATTCAGTGAATAGAAGCACTAAGAGGACACCATTTGAGATTGTTACTAGATTTCATTCTAAAGGAACCACAGAGCTGAGAGATTTACCTATTGAGACAAGAAGAAGTGTTGAAGCTGAGGATTTTGTTGTATACATGAGAACTTTACATGATGAAGTTAAAAAGATTTGGAGGACAGTAATCTGAAATATAAACAGAGAGAAGACAAGAGAAGGAGACATAAATATTTTGAAGTTGGAGATGAGGTTATGATTCATTTGAAAAAGAATAGATTTCTAGTTGGTACCTACAACAAGCTAAAAATGAAGAAATTTGGACCTTGTAAGATTCTGAAGAAGTTTGACAGTGGAAATGCTTATGAAGTGGAATTACCAGAGGACATGGATATATCACCTATATTCAACATTGCTAATATCTTTGAGTACTTTGAATCAAATGATGAGATAGAAGATGATCCAGACTATCCTAAGAAGAACAGAGACAACATTGAGAAGATCTTGAATAAAAGAGTGAGCAAAAGTACAAGAGGAAAAGACTACATGGAATATCTAGTTCAGTGGAAGAACAAGCCAATTGAGGACAGTTCATGGATTACACAAGTTGAGTTGGATCTTTATGATTCAGGTTAGAATATGAGTAGTGCCTGATGTGGACATCAGTTCTTTATTTACCCAAGGTGTCTGATGCAGGAGCATCTTGGGTCTTTGAGCAATCTTGCATCAACCAAAAACATTTCCTGATTTCTATACCTACTTTCTGTTGTTTGCATTATAATCTTTGCATTTGTTGGTTTCATGCTATGTGAAGCTTACATGATGTTGAGGACCTATTTTGGAATCTTCTTCTATGGTCGCATAAAGTTTGGAGAGACTATTTCAAAGTTACAGTTGTTTTCCTTGCCGTCAGGACTGTATTTTTCCTGCAATTTTGGTGCCTGTTGCACATAATGGCACCCATGATCTTGAATGATTCATCCTGTGTGCCCTAGGATCCTTAAAGAGGACCTAAAGTACTATCTTTTTCCAAAGGCACATTTCCTAATTCATTATGAGTTCAAAGTTATGACCGTTTTGCCTCGGGACCTATTTTTTGGCAGTTTTTCAGGTGAAACGTGTGGTGTTTCTTCTTGCGTTGTGCTGTGTGATCAAATGAGACCTTGCGCCCTTAAAGGAATGTTCTTGGATCATGTGAGGACCTAAATCCTTAGGCGCATCATGTGGTGATCACTCTTTCATTTATTTTGATTTAGATCTTCCAGACTGGACCTATATTGTAATTAAATGCCTGATTGGCCGACTTGTGGCTTTGCTGGCTATATAAGGAATCTAGATTGATGTTGTAGGGCAGGAAGAGGCAGTGCTAGATGTAGAAGGATAGTAGAAGAAGTATCATAGAAGAGGATATGCTCGCAATGATTCTGATTTCATAATTCTCATTGTATAAGGCCGAAACCCGGAAGGCCTCACAACCGGGCATGTTCAAAGAAATAATATAAATTCTTTGTTGTTGCTGCCAGTTGATTGTCTCATATCCATAGTGAATTTCATTGCTTTCATGTGATTTCATATTGCTTTCGTTGTGTAACTCTGAGCAGGGCTTGTTTGTGGATTCAAGTGGAGTCAATTCTGCTTGATTCTGCTTGTATCTGCCCTGCCCCTGCGTCAACCTTCCTCTTGTAAAACCTAGTTGGGAATATCATTTTATTGCCTATGTGTCTTATTTGTTTCCTTCACACCATGGTTGTCTGTTTGTACCTTGTTCCTATTTGGATCCCCTAACTCGGGGGTGGCCATGAAATGGTCTAGGTTGGGAGGTGAGCCTCCGTGGTCAACCTCGTTCTAGCAAGTTCAACCGGAAGCTTGGAGTTGACAATTTTGTTGAGTAGAAATTCAATCTTGTAAAATTCCATGTTTCATGTTTATAATGGAATCAGGAGATTTTTCCTTGTAAAATAATACTTTGAGTTTTGTTAAACTTTTGAAAATTTGTTTATGGGAAAATTCAAAATTTTGGTAAACTGGATCATATTGGCATAAGGAAAGTTGAAATTTCTATTTAAATTTTATGGATACAAGATTTCAATTTTAGAAAATTCTTGATCAAGGGTTTAAGTTGCTAATTAAATTTCAATGCAAACTGATTCCCATTAAACAAATTACGTTGGCAATAAATACTATGATTATTCATTTCTAAGAACGAAATTTAGAAGAATATTAAAATGGCTTATGATGTAGAACAATTTAAATAATAATCTTTTTATGATCCTATTAGGAGATTTGAATTTTATAAGCTTTAAGAATATTTATTTTTGCACTTAAAAAAAATAAAGATAAAAATTCCCGTACTTAGTTATATTTCTTAAAATTTCAAAAAAAAAAAATTTGTCCCAAATGGAAAATTATTTCCTATGTTATGCTCAACTTAAATTATGGATTGAGTGGATACTTTTATTTACCAATAAAAATATATCGTAATACCCACTGTTTTCAAATTCAGAAAATCATTATTTACACCAGTACATAAAATATTTTTTTTATTATATATATTTTTGGTTATATAAATTAATAAATTTTATTATGGAAAAAAAACAAAAAAAAAACAACTAACTAATCTTAATGTTTATAAAAAAAAATATTTTAAATCCCATTTGGGATTTCGGGCAGCGCGCAGGTAAGGTATTGTTGAGGGTTCTAAAACTCCAATGCAACAACAAATTAGATTAAGTGATTTTTTTTGGATAGTTTGATTGCTTTTAAATTTAGGATTAGTTTAGGTTGTTTGGATTTTATGCTAAGTAATTAGCATAGGTAAGGCTGTAAAAATATATATATGATTAATTAAATTAGATTTGTTATTTAATTAGCTCTTTATTAATAAAAAGTTTTATTGTTTATTAAATAAAGATATTTAAGATTTAGATGTAATTTTAAATAAATAATGTTTAAATTTGTTTTTTATAAAATAATTGTTAGATTTATTTTATTCATAGGATGGTTTTAGTTTGTTACATAACAGACTTTGAAAGACTTACATAGAGTAAATTGTTATTATTATTTTATTAAAGTTAGTTACTTGGCATTAGGATTATGGATTTAAATTAAGGGTATTATCTATGGTAAATATCTTTTTATATTTTCTTGTCATTAATAATGTAGTGGATAAATTTTATAAGTTGAAAAAAAAAAGTTAATCTAAAATATATAATTTAAAGTTCAATTATTTTAAAGTTAAATATTTATTGATTTAAGTTTTTTGTTAAATCGAATTTAGATTATAATTATTTAAATTTGGATTTATCAAAGGTAGATATAGATGTTAAAATAAAAAGGTTTTAAATCTAGTATTATGCACCAATTTTAGATTTGTTAAAAATTAAATTATATTTTATTTAAATTAAATCATTTTAAACAGAATAGATTAATTTTTATTAAGAGATTATTTACTAGTTTATTGGATATATTATTCAGTTGTTATCTATTTTTTTTTCTTATCATCGCTTTGTGGTCTCGTCTTGGGTCTTATTTGACACTTTTCGACTTGTTGACCAAATCTCATGCACGGTTGACTTTTGGTCAACATTAGTCAAACCTTGGACATAACCTTGGTTTGCATGCACAAACCCTTCTCTAACGTATATTAACCCTTGTAGAACCTTGTCGGACATGTTTGGACACAGTTGACTTTTTGGTCAACTCTCAGTCAAATGCCTCGATATGTGTACCCAAGTATTCCTGGTTTCATTTTTGTACCCTTTTAGCTTAGTTGTACATATTTTGGTGATTGTTGACTTTTGGTCAACTTTGGTTTACTTTTGGTCAACTCTAGTTGGCTTTTAGTCAATTGTCCCAATTTGCGTGTCGGTCATAGCTAGTAGTCTAGGGAACCTTGTAGCTTTGTTTAGAGTTGTTTGCTAAGGTTTGACTTTTGGTCAAACATGGTCAACCTAGTATGGTTTGACCCTTGGGGTGTTGCTAGACACTTCAATGTTTTCAGTCATTTCCAGTCATTTGTTTTCTCTCTGCATTATTTTTTGTGCATGTAGAGGCTTGTGCCAGTTAGTGTTTCACTTCTTGGTTGTGTGAGTGTGTTTGTAGTAGTTGGTTAGTAGGTTTTTTAGAAAAAAATTGTAGTTGTGTTTTGCTCAACTTTTGGGCATGACAAATTCATCAAACCCTCAAACTGCCCAATGGCTTTAAGTAGTCTGTAACTAGTTGTAGAGCCATAGAGGCTCAAATAGGTTGTAATTTAATGTGTAAACCATATTGGAAGGTAGAATAATGAAATATATTTCATTTGGATTAAGTTTCATTGGATTTCATATTGGATTTTGAAAGTTATTGATGTTTTTTTGTGGGTTGCCCAAAACCCTACCAAGGGTTACCTGCTTTAGAAAAACCTTTGTAACTTTGATTTCAACCATTGGATAGAGTTATAAATCAGAGAAACGTTATGTAACTAAGTAATTTATAATTTCACCGGAGAGATTGGCTTCATGATGATGTTTGTAAAAGTTATTAATGACTTTTTTCTACACTTTATAGTAAAAATCATACTGTGATACTTTGATAAGTTTATATATCCTTTGATTGACAATGTTGCATATAAGAAGGCAACTACAAATGGCTGGATGATCAATTAGTTGAAAAGTTGTTATTCCTTAAAATAATGTGATCAGATTATAAATCTAAGATGTTAAGTCTTCCTTGTTGTGATTTGGTCATGTGTGCCACTATTTTACAAATCTAATTTCTATGATAGACAACAAAGTGACAGTTATGGATGTTAGTTACTAACAAAAGAGGTTCATTTATGTAAGGATCATTTTCCCCTATTTGAGAAATGTATAGACAACATCATGAATGCCTTGGAAGTCCAAAAGTGATAGTAGTATTTCATTTTATGAAAGTTATAATTAGATTAATGGATGGCAGGTTAGTTGGCTTAAATTAGAAATTACAATCCTACTAAAGTCATTAATGAAAATTAGTAATTGTTCCCTCACATCATGTTTAGTAGGACAACATAAGATAGACGAAGACCTTGTCGCTTTGGAGTTGTTATTGGTTCTTGAATTTGTGGTCAACCCTAAGATGTATTGAAAATTGATTTTGAGCTAGATTTAACAATGAAATGGATACTGATTATTTGGAGTTGTTGAAGTGCAGATGTAATAGGTTGGAGTTGTTTCAAGATACTTTGGAATCACTTAGATTCCATATCTAATAGAAGTCCTAATGGTGTCTTATGGATGGTTGAATGGTGATGATATCAAACAAAGGTTGTGTTATGATTAAGAGATACGTGTGAAAGTATTTTGTCACCTTGAAGTGTGTATGAATTCCATTGTATTGACTTGTCTAAATGATCAAAATGTGTTGAGATGAAAAATTAATCTTTGTGTTTGATGCTCTGCATTGTATTGTAAGGTATTACCTTGTTCCAAGTTGAATGTGATTCTTGCATCACTTCATTTCCAACACTTTGATTTGATGTCCCATTCTCCATAGAAATTCCATTTTAGTTGTTTGTGGTGAGGGTTTTTCTCCTCTTAAATCATCATTTTTCTTAGTTGCCTCCATCTCAGTAAAATAATCCATTGACTCACTTTCTTTTGTATCTCTCATTTCCCTAGTCACTAATTTAATTCTCATTTATGTTTGAGTCTTATATTCAATGTTTCCAATACTATTTTCTCACTTCTAGTATTCCATGGAAATGATAGAGTGTGAATCTAGCTATTGTAGACTTATGCATAATGTCAAATTTAAGCACCACTAAGGAAATGAGGGAAGAAAATCCTCTCATGCCTCACTTCTTCTCAAGCCACCTAAGGTTTCAATTACTACCTTGAGAAGTCATGTTCACAATGAAGTCCTCAAATGAATGAATATATTAGAATGTTCCTTTTGTTTTTTCATGTTGGACTTGTAGATGTAGCTTCTTACCACCCTTTTTTGTTCAAATATTGTTCTATTTTATTTTTATTAATGTAAAGTTAATTAATAAATGTTAAATGAAAAATCTTATTATTTGTTATAAAAAATTTATGATTGATATAAGTCTTTATTTGGTTTAATATGTATCTACATAGTCATTTTCTAAAACAAAGCATATTAAAAAAGATAGATTGAAAAAGTTCCCCCTTGTGCTTATATTAAAATAAATAAAATATTCTAAATTTAAAAATAATAAAATAATATAATAATTTTTATACATAATTAGATCTAGAGTATTTAAATACATCAATTTCTTATAATATAATAGACTGATTAAGAACCATTCAACATTACTATCACACAAAGAATCCTTTAAAGAAATACATAATTTTACAAAACAATTACGCTACGAAACTATATTTACGCTGTAGGCAGTTCACTATGAACACGTTCAGGCAAAAAATTTCATCTGACGGTTGTAAATTCTATAGACAGAATGACGGACATTGAAGTCATCTGAATCGTTCATTTTTACTTGCCACTTTACACGTCGATGTTTGCCTGTCAAATCATTTCACAACCCCCGCATGACATCATAATTTTTTGAAACCTCCGTGTCCTATCCTGGCACTGTCCATGGTTCTTGATTCGAGATCCATGAGCTCTGTGCTGTCCAATTGTTGCGATGCGTATGTGCAGCTGTTGGGAAGCACCGTCATAGTCGATCCAGGCCCTTATATTATGACCGCTATTAAGAATAATAGGCATGAATCCATTTGGATCCCAATACCCAGCAGTTGTAGCCAGCGACGCGTTGAAGCCATTGAGATCTTAGTTATATTTAGGTAAATATATACTGTGGTTACGAGGCAGAACCTAGATTAAAATACAACACCCAACTCTGTCAAGGTTTCTAACTTACCCCATTAAATGGACCCCCCAAAAAGTATCATATGGATGACATCTAAGCGGAAGTTTGCTACAAAAACTAAATACCAAATTCAAAGAGACAAATACACTACAGCTAATTTTGAAATCTTACAATGATTATGCTCGGAAACAAGAACATGATGGATGACATCTAAGTCGAAGCTCTCCCCTCGAGGAAAACATTCCAAATACAAAGTGATAGAAAACAATGTGAATCTAATTTTGAGATCTTAGAGTGATTGTTCTCGCAAACAAGAAGGGCAGGCAAATTCCACAAGGTGGCAATATTGAGTGCCTCGAAGAGCTGGCCCTGATTAGTAGCTCCATCTCCATACATGGTAAAGGTAACTGCTTCTGCCTTATCATACTTTTGCGCAAAAGCCAAGCCGCAGCCATCCTTTCTCCCCATCAATTCTGCAAAAACCTCCACAAGCATCCCGCCGCGGTCCCCCCCCCCAAAAAAATTGATCTCTATAGACCATACTAATGCAGTCAATTCGCGTAATAGCGGCCTCCATACCTGCGCAAATGGCTTCCTGCCCGTCGTACAAGTGGCAAATAGTTGATTCTCTTTACAAATCAACCGCGATCTCCATTCGCCGCATTGAAAACATATCACAGTAGAATTTTAGGAGCTCATCAGCCGTCATCGACACTATGCGTGAGTGGGGTTTGATCTGGTGTGAGGTGAATGGAATAGTGGTTTCCACTTGGATTGGGTGGAATTGTCTATGGAAGAAAAGGGCCTAGCTAGCAGAGAGCCTCTTAATAGCGGGTTTGAAGATACTGCTGCGCGCAGGAGCTTTATGGGGTTCCAAACAAACTGAGGAGGATAGGTGGGAATGCCCTCTGTATAATGTGTTTTACTATCAGAAGGCTTACAAATAAACACTTCTGACATCTTTTGTGCACGTGTCTCACCTGCATGCTAGAAAAAAACCCCTAAATGCCAGTTGTGCCCACAATGATGCTGGTAACGGTGGAGAACTTTCTAGATGGTGTTTTTCCCATCCATGCCTCTGGAGCAATGCTCAGTAGTGGTGGAGAGCTTTGTAGCCGTCCGCATTGCCAATCAGATGCAAACAAAACAATTTATACAGTCCAAACTACTTCCACACCACCCTGTAGCGCACTGCAAGAGATCTAGCTTAATGTGCCTTCTCTTGTTATTCCCAAGGTTTGCCAGACATTCTGTTCCCACCATTCTTATATCAATTACACTACGTGTAGAATGCACGATAGTGGCTATCCAGCCATGAAAATCTTTTTCTTTATGACACTTTTTCCAAACTTTTGAAAAAAAAACTAAGTGTTTCCCCTTCGTATGGTAAACAATTTCCGTGGCTGCATAAGTTTATGATCAAGATCAGGTACACAAATAGCCATATTGAGAATATTTACATGTTCAAGAAGAGAAACTAATCCATCACTATAAGCAATCGAAATACATATATGGCCATTCTCTCCCCTTTGTAGTATTTAAAATAAATTTTAGATGGCTCCAATATTTAAGGTTCTTTTTGAGAATTTTTTAAGTGGATGTGAAGTAAAAAAAATTATATAAGAGGTAATCGTGGAAAATAAATTTAGTAAATTTTATGTGTACCTTTCTTTATCACTTATTTTTTTACACATTATTAAAATACACTTACATTTCATCACATATGTATTTGTTTATATTTTAATATATTAATTTTAATCATATATTACTTACACTTATATCTATATTTTTCATGTGTTCTCATATCCACTTTTATTTGACCATTTTCAAGTTGTGATTTTACTATCAAAATTCAACTGTCATGAATTCAATTTGGTATAAAAAAAATATTAAGTAGTGGTTGGAAATAAGCATTCATTGCACCGAGGTGATGCTCACAAGGATAGGTACATTATATAGTGTTGAAGGTTTGAATTGCCTTAAACATGTTTTCCTAGTTCCGAAGTCATAAGCATGTTTTGGTTTTTTTCATTTTTATTTTACGAAGTTTTATCTTCATTTTTAATGGGTACTCCGTATAGTTAAGTGTCAATCGAATAGTGTGGATAAAATTTAATACATAAATCTAATTAAGAAGTAGAAGGTTTCAATTGAATAGTGTGTTTGATCGAATGAGTTTTGGTTGGACCCCATTCAATTAAATATTTTGCTTCAGGGAAATTACTAGCACTGTTTATTTATTAGAATCAAAATATTAATTATGTAATAAAATATAATGTCAAATATTATAATTAATGATGATATTAAAATAAAATTGTGTAATTGTTAATTTTTTCCTTATTATATTGTCATTATTATATCAGAATATTATAACTAATGTTATTTCTTTGCATATTATCTTCTATAAAAATTTATCTTATTATTATTATATTTTGCTATCTTTATATCTTTACATTTTTTATTTATATGTTTAAAATTTAATCTATAAAAATATTATAATTAGTATTTTTATTTTTATCCCAACATTAATATTAAATTAGTTCATATTGATACTATAAAATAAAAAACTAATAATATTAAGATAATTTTTATATAATTTTATCAATATACTATTGTATAGTACTATTAGATATTATTTGTAAATTAAAAAACAAAAAAAACTATAATCTAATATAGTAATAATATAATAACAAAAATAATAGTTACTATATTTATTATCTTATTCTATTATTTTAATAATATATTACAAAAATAATAAGTATAATATATATTATCTTATTATATATTTGTTTATAATATATTATTATTTCTATTGCTACTACATATTATATTAGATGTAAAATATATAAAGTAAAAAAAAAAAACTATAATGAAAAAGTATTATAAAATAATAGACTATATATAATGTCATAGAAATAAATAAATAAATAAATGGTGATTGGGTAGAGAGTATAGCGAATGAGGAAGATGATATGTTATTAGAATCGTAAAATGGTGGACCCAACCATGGTCAGTAGACTATACTAACAAACAAAGAAAATTAGAATTAAAGGTGAGCTCAAACCATGAGCATCCATGAGATTGAATTATGGAAACTTAGGGTAAATAAAGAAAACAAAAAAGATAGGAACCTCATTTGTTCCTAATTCAAATGCTTAATTTCACTTGTGCCTATCTAATAAACTTGCTTTTCCATATTAAGTACAACTAACATTCTCAATTATTATGTTTTAAATTTAGCCTCTATAAAATATGTACTATAATTATATTGTTCTATATTAAATAAACAAAATATTTAAATATTGTTAATTATTTATATTTATTAGATACACTTATATTAGATATATTTAATATATATACGCCTAGGTTTTGGAATTTTTTTTCTCAACATTGATATTCTTCTTTAATATGTTTACGTATTCTTTACCTTACTACTTATACAAATTTATATTCGCTGGTTTCAGGAGATGACAACAAATGAAAATACCCCTAAAATCATTCAGGTCTTCAGTGGAGATTCGAATGAAAGTGTTAGCAGTCCCGTAGTTGCAGTAGAATCAACCACTAAACTTGCAGTTTCATGTTGTTTTATAAATAAACCAAAATGCTTTGAAAGAAATGTCCTGAGTCTCTCTTCGATTCTTTCAACCACCTGCCATGATATTGTGCACAACTTCAAACCTGGATGCAATATTCTGCTTGTTGTTGAAGAAACAGACATCGTAGAGCTTTTGAATAGGTGTAGTAAAATTGAGGGGTTGTGCACTTTCATCAAAGAAATATATTACGACAAGTACTATGAAGTTAGCATCAAAATGAATCATTTTGAAGGAGAATAGACATAGAGCATAATTGTCACAACACTTAAGGTTGCATAAAATAGACAATTGAACGTCATTATGTACAGTTACATTTATGTATATAAAAGTTGTTACTACTGTGCTATGTTCACTTTTTTCCCACAAACTTCAAGATAATACTCTACAATACATGTCCCTTTTGCTATTGGAAGACTCCCAGTTTCTCCTACTCAATACGTCAAAACAAATCATTCTGCACATAATAACATTTAGTTTGCATTTATAATGTTATTACAAAAAAAGAGTACTTGCACATGTAATTCCAAATAGAATTGCCAAAAAAATTGTCTTGATTTTATATGTTTCAACAAAAGCCTATCAACAGTTGTCTATTTCCTATACATAATAAATAATAAGAAACACAAATTTATATCAATGGTTATTATTTGCAGAAAGCTTACTACAAGAAAAAGGACTAATCACATGTCATCCAATATCGCGGAGAAATTTTTCCCACTTTTATAAGGATCCATATATTTCAAAAATAAATACTTGTGAGACATGCAATACGACGAAGATGCATCATATCTCAATCGAGATATGGTTTTAGCTAGCTTCAATAGCATCCGAAACTGAATACTCCAATTTGATACAAGGCATAGGACATTTATGGTTAGAAAAACTGCTTCAAGTTCCACAAAACAATACAACATCTTTGCAAAACATTTGCTATCATGGTCACATTTACTGCTTCCATTTCGCATCAAACTCAAACACACTGTGGAACCAACAGGTCATACAAAGGTGTGGACCACATGGAGCCTATTTGTCTATACCCATACATGAATGTATAAGAAAGATTGTACAGGAGCAAATACCTACATGAACCCAAACAACTTGTAAATTCTACCCAAGTATTGATCTTCTCACAAGCAATTACCAAGGTGTGCTTTGAAGCGCACTTGAACACCTTTATTGGTTCGATGATTTGAACCACCTGGAAGAAGTACTCATCGACCCTAATGTAATCCTCTAAAACTACTAACTTACTCGGTTTGCAGAGAAGTCCATTGCCAATGCATATTTACAATTTTGAACTTAAAAAAAAAAGAAAAAAAATACTAAATGCATACTTCTTGGTTATGAAACACTTATTATTTTTGCAGGAATTAGTTGTATCCAAAGTCTATAACTGTTGCAATGTAATGCGATTTTAGATTCAAAGATTTTAAAAGAAAATACCTATTTTTAATTGATAAATAATAGAAACATTAATACGACGTACCCATTGCACACCAAAATGCAATTGCTAGTTAATATTCTAACATAAATATTTCATTTCAATAAAGCATCACTTTTTATATTGTATTGTATTTGAGTAGACCTGAGTGACACCTTACAACTCACAGCTCAATAAACGATAGGTGAAATGTCCAATTTCAAGATATTTAAAGTTACTCATATTCATATAAAATTGTTTCGTGCCGTTACCACACTTCATTGATTTGGAGTCGATAGAGGGTGGGCCTGAAAATACAGAGAATTTTTCAAGTGGACTCATAATCCTGGAAGAGACAAGCTGAGCCGGTTGCAGTCACATCGATCGAAATCAATGCGTATGAAGGCTCGTCAGAGGAATTTATAGCAGTTTTGACTGGATTAGTGGGAGGAGACAGCCTTAATTACTTGACTTGAGTTAACGTGCTTCGAGAGAGATTGATAGGCTAGCTTTGGTTGATGCTATCGATGGGGATTCCATCCACCCAGAATTAACCGACTCCAGTCCATTTGAATTATAATTGTTTTCAATAAAAGCAGGGCGAGTGGGCTGAGCCAAAATATCTGTATTTCTTGTTAGCATGGACACCACTTTTGACATTAATGGCCTCAATTCAGGACCACCTTGTGTGCAGAGGAGAGCAATCTGGATTACCTTTAATATCTCTTCTTTGTTCACTTCCGGATCTGACTCAATTAGTTTTGGATCTACCAAGGTAAATGCCTCATTCTTTTCGTATAGACTCCACGCCTGCATTGAAACCCATGGATTTATTATCAGGTCTTTTAAAGTGATGCAATTAAAGATATGTTCTACTTTTCATTTCTTTCAGCTCTCTATCATTTGGTGATAGATTGCAGAATGTAATCCAATTTAATTATTAAAAAACTTATACAACCAAAATTAGAATCAATTAATGAGAGGAAAAAATTGGTTTAAGCTGAAAGAAAACAATTTGTTTTATCCGATATAAAGTATCTTTGACCTCATATAAGCTCAAATTATTCTATTCTATTACGTTTTATTAGAGAGTTGAAACTATACACAGGATACCTAACTTGCAATGGAGATCCAGATGGCTAGTAATTAATCGGTGGAAGGGACAGTTTGATTTACTGTAAACATTTTGCTTGGTCTGACTGTAAAACGTTTGTTTGATCTGACAGTAAACAGTCAGTAAGTTGTTTATTTGTCTGATAGTTGAAAGTAAACAAAAGATACTTATCGTCAAGTTGAAATTGGGACCTACTACAGGTGTGTTGTTATGGTATACAGTCTGGCAAGATCTGATCTGTGCCTTGCTAATCGTGTACACTTTATTTAATTATATATAAATAAATAAATAAATAAAGTTGTTTTCAAAAAGAATTCAAAAGCTTAAATTGAATCTAATTCAAGGTAAGCAAAACTCATTTATTGTCGACAGAATTTTATAAAATCTAAAAAATATTTTAAATTTTGATTTGTCTTTATGAATTTTAATGTCTACAATACACTACAATTTTATCTGATTCATCTTATTATCTGATCTTGAGAGATTCTATCTCAAGATTCTATAGTAACAATTGACAAATTAAAAATATATATAGAAAACTCAAAACTTTAGAAGATAGTTCCAATTTCCAACAAGTTCAATTGAACCACTTTGGGATGGGCTAGCTAATAGGTCTCTTGCCAACAACTGGTTATTTGTTATGATACTGGTCAATCAAACTTAAAAGAATCTTTATAAAGAAATGTATTTTGATTCATCCCAATACATTTTAATGTTTAAACTCTAAGATATATACAAGTTTTATTTATAAAAAAATCAAAATTCGTATAATTAAGCAGCCTTCAAATGAAGCTTACCCATCCTAGCAGGAGTTCCATCTGTGCCGGAAGTTTGGGATCAGTATATTTTCTGCCGCTTACAATTTCGAGAACTAGCATGCCGTAACTGTACACATCCACCTTATCTGTCAAGTGACCGTGAACAGCATATTCCGGCGCAGTATATCCTCTGTCACAGACCAAAATCAATACAAATGGATAAGTTTGTGCCTCCAATTTTAACAGAGAGAGGGGGCAACGGATATAAGCAAGTGAAGAACCTGAAGAAATCTTACATTGTCCCACCGACTCTTGTAGTAAGATGTGTCAGGTCGTCTGGAAAGAGCTTTACCAGTCCAAAATCTGCAATTTTCGGCTGAAAGTCATTACCCAGAAGTATGTTGCTGGCTTTGATATCCCTGTGCAGGATCCGAAACGGGGATTCTTCATTTAAGTACGAAAGCCCATGAGCCGTTCCCAAAATGATCTTAAATCGCGTTTTCCAGCTCAGTAGTTTTGACGCATTTGCTGCCAGAGATTATGAGAGACTTTTTAATGAGATTCTTAGAAATTTAACTCAGAACAGAAAACTTTATGACCTGTTTCTTTCTAGGGATTTTGACAAACCAAAGATGTGCCTGTCAAGGCTCGTATTTGGTATAAATTCGTAAATCAATAACCTCTCCGCTCCTCGTCTGCAACACCCAAGCAAACGAACAAGATTTCGATGACGAACAGCGCTGATCAGTTTCACTTCTGTCACAAATTCATCTATCGTGCTCGTCGATTGTTGTACCAAAAGCTTCTTCACTGCAACCTCATGGCCATCCCTAAATATTCCCTACCACCAGAGATAATTAAATCAGATCGTAAACTAGGAATCAGTCTGCTTTATTTTGAACCAATAGGTAACCCTCGTACCTTATAAACTTTACCAAATCCTCCTTCCCCGAGTTTCATACTTTGATCGAAGTTATTAGTTGCAGCTCGAAGGGAATCATAGTTAAATTGATGATCCCCCTTAGGGTCTTCCTCGGCAGCAAAATATGCCTCTGCTCGGACCAAATCGAACATTTATACAGTTAATAAAAACACTTTACCCCTTTAATACTAAAGAGGGCTTTTGAAGTTCAGAAAAAGGAAAAATCATAGCATAACTAGATTCAGGGGAAATTAAAATAACAAATAATATGTTGACTGTATTTCATTACAAATGTTACTGTTAAAAGTTCATCAATTTGTAGGAAGAATAACATTCCTTTCACTAGCTATTTAATTGGAATCATTTTAGTAAATTTCCAGAATTTAAATTTATTTTCATCATGAATTTATCTGGTCGGGTAATCATAAAAGCTATCTGATAAGATCTATCATCAAGATGACATAGTAAAGTAGTTCTCATCTCTGTTTCATTCTGATGAAACATTTCTCTACTCTGCCTATCTCATTCTGCTGATAGATTTTAAAATGCGATCCAAAACAGGTAGATTTTAAGTGTAATTCCAAAAATTTGAATGAACTGTAGAAATTTCATGGCCTTAACACCACTTAAAAGTAAAATTTCTTTAATTTCATCAATTTATGAAAAAATGCGATGAAGAAAATAAATTTGAAGTACAATCCAAAAATTTTGAATGAAATTTAGCAACTCCTGCAGTAAAGATTCTTTAATTTCATCAATTTATGAGAAAACGGCATTCCTTCACCTGCTTCTTCATCCTGGCTTCGGCCAGGTACTTTAGTGTACATCTTTCTGAATGAGTGCCTGAATATAAACAAGAGACACAGTACGGCAATGAAAGCTGCACCTCCTAGGGTTCCGACCAAGATGATCACAGTCTTCGAATGGCTTGCTGTAGAAACAGTAAAATCCAAACCTTACGAACATTTAACAGAATCAATACCAAATCAAACAATTTTGTAGCTTTAATTTGCACAGAATATCAATTTCCTAGCTTAAATGTGAGCTGCGGTTGCAGGGGAGAATCTGAACTGCAAACTACTTTGAAAAGTAATGAGCTATTAACTTAAATTTAGATGAGTGCACAGCAAATCGGTCTGAAAAAAGTAATAACCTTTCTTTTAGTGAATAAACTTTCAAACATTTTTCTGGAAAATTGCATAA
The DNA here is from genome assembly GCA_027943335.1 of Chamaecyparis obtusa. Taxonomy (NCBI): domain Eukaryota; kingdom Viridiplantae; phylum Streptophyta; class Pinopsida; order Cupressales; family Cupressaceae; genus Chamaecyparis; species Chamaecyparis obtusa. Next base: position 54,912 of record BSBK01008363.1, on the reverse strand, counting down.
AACTTAAACAAAATCAAACACAAACTTCAGCGACTTACAGGAATTAGAAGAGGGAGTGGAGAAAAAAGCAATGGTGGAGTAACGCAAAAAACAGCCAGCATCTAGACCCCTTCCATCCTGCAGAGAAAAGCACCGCTCTACGAGCTTCGTAGCGTGCTGTAGGCAAACATCACAGCTATTTGTAGTAAGTGTCGGCCTGCACATAGCCAGACCATAAATGACACTCTGTAAACCCTTGGCACTAATTTCATCAGTAGCGAAACCCCCGTTTCTGAGAGCCTTGGATTTGATGTCCCCTAGCAAATTCTGCACAGTTTGATTAAAAAGTTCAGGACGGGCGGAAGAATCGGAGATGCACACATTAGAATTCCCGGCATCCACAGCCTGATCAAAGAAAGTGTGATTCTCATAACGCAAAAAACATCCGTCGAAAATCATGCGTGCTCCTATCTCGACGGGACAGTACCTAACAATCTGAACTTTGGCCGCTGTATAGCACTTACTACAGTCCTCCATTGACAAATCCTTTCTACATTGGGCGAGTCCATAGACGCCATCTATGCCTTTCCCGGATGAAGCCGTAGCGAAGCCTGTTGAAGAAATATTTTTGGCAAGCAGCGAGAAAACGGTGTTGAGGTTTTTATTGAAAACGGTGGCATTTGCATATTTGATCAGACTACAGCCATGGCCGGCCTCTACAATTTGGGGATCGGCTTCTAAACGGAGAACGAAATTGGGTATGGCCGAAATTAAGACTACGTATAAGGGAATCCATGAGCATCGGGCGATTGTATTTGAGCCTGGCATGATGAAAGTGCGGATTTGGGATTTCACACTGATTCGCCCTTATTATATGTAGTAATGAAGGCGGAATCCTTAAAATTTCGACTGCCTGCACCATTTGTTCTTGTCAATGACAAATACAGACCACTTACAGCTTGAAGGTTATAACCACAAACGTCATTGTAACTCGTACTCGTCCTCATTCTCCACGATTTTTTAGGTCTGGCTGACCTTCACGACAAGACATTTAAAGATTTTATTATTCTGTTTTCAGTAAAACGGAGGTCTTGACTCTTGAGAGGCATTCATACAGAGAGTTCCGAAAACTCAATTTGAAGTGGGTGTTGGGTTCGAAGCTCATGGCATATAAATGAATGCTATCCCGCCGTGTACTGCAGTTAAACTGTTCCTCAGTCAGCGCAGTAACTATTCAACCCAAGTTTAAACTTAAATTGATGTGACGTAAACACATTAAAAATTCAGAAAATATAACAGATTTTTCAGAAATTTTAAGACGATGGCAGTGGAATATTTTCCCCAATATTAGAATCTCAAAAAAATTTAGTTTTGATATTTTTTATTTTTATTTTTTTTTTGTCTCTCCTACGTTTTGTAAGGAGTTTAGCTGATGCCTTTAATATTAGGAACAATTGAATAAGGGAAAAGATAAGATATAGCAACTGCCCACCCTTTACTATTTTACTCTTTTACAAATTAAATATTCAATTATCTGTTCCCTAAAAAAGTTATATAATTGATTTAGTTACTCTTGGGACTCCTAATGTGAAATTGTTTCCACTCACATAAGTGACAGCTGAATTTTTTCCATAAATTTCTAACATAATATTTTTTATCTAATTTTTGTGGTTTAACAATAATAGAGATGTAGATTACAATACTTCTTTTCATTAAACTATATAAGCAAAAATACACGGCCATAGAGGCCGCCCCAAAAAAAAACCTGAGAGAGAAATCAGCTGCTCAAAAGAGGGGTGAGCGAGAAAGTATAAGAGAGAGTTACATATCAACAACAATATACAAAGAGATACTACAAACAATAAGAAAGCAGAGATCAAAAATCAACACACGATTAATCTAAGACTTCATTATGGTCCTAAAAATAAAATGAATTATAAATTAAGTTTTTCAAATGAATATTTTTATAATTAAATTATTACTTTATAAAATATTCATTGATATATTTCAATATGTAAAATTATATTAATTTTTAAAATATAATTCTTATTGCTTATCAATATTTTCATTGTTTTTCTTTTTTAGCATCAATTTTTGGATCACACTACATGATCCATCGTAGAAATGCAAGAGAATAAAGAAATATTTTTTATTGATAGTCTATTTTTATTTATTATTTTGATTGATATTCATTAATAAACTTTAATATGCAAAAATACAATAATTTCCAAAAATTTATTCTCATTACTTTCCATACTTTTTTAAAAATTAATTTGTTTAGTTTATTGCCTTTTCTTTTCTTAATTTGTGTTTTTTTTGTTTTTTTTTCCACTTTTACTATTTAGCCTATATTTATTTTTGCATTACTATTACTTTTCACTTATTAGTACTTGCGTATAGGCTAAGCAAGTACTATTGCATCACTTTTTTGATTTCATCCATTAACTAGTGATTAAAATTAATTCTTTTCACCAATCACAATTTAGAGTATTTTTTATTTTATAAAAATTAACACATTTTCTATAGTCTAAATGTGAATTTTTTAAGTTTATAAATTATAAATTTTATTTTTTTATGATATGATTGGCTAATAGATTTGAGGTCTTATAGACCTATGTTTTAGGAATGATGAGCATGAATAACATTTCGAGGAGTTGTTCAGGATTTTTATTAAAAAAATTGTAGGAGTTTTTTAAAGATTTTTACTTAATTTTAGGAGTTCACTTTATTTATTGTTATTTAATTATTGAATATTATAAAGTTTTTTGAATTTTAATTAATTTTCTACAAATTTATAAAATATTTTTTTACAAAAACAAAGGTCTAATGTGTAATTTGTGTCATATTATATTACAATAATATTAGCTATTTTTGTTATATTATGAAGTATTAAATTTATTTTTAATATATATCATATAAATTTGGATTTAATATAATAATATTGATATTATTATTTCAATTGTCTACTCTTTATGAAAAATATCTCATAAATAGCTATTTGGCCTACATAATTAACATTAAAATTAATTATAAATAAAACTATTGTACAATTTAAATTAATTACAATTTAGATTTTATAATATTTTATAAAATTATTATTAAAATGATAATTATAAGAATTTTATTATTATCTATAATTAAAAAATCACTTCACATATAAATTAAAATTAAATATTAAATTAAAGGCAAGTACTAGCCACTACATGGCACTTGTTTAGTTTCAATTTCTTTATCATTTAAAGTGGTTTTCTCCTTTTCATTATTTACTTTTATCTTATTATTCTTTATTTTATGAATTTGTTATTTTCTATTTGTTTTGGTTCATTGTTTTTCTTTTTTCTTTTTCCTTTTTAGATTTTAGTTATAATTATTATTTTTAATTACTATTTCACTTTTTTTAAAACATTTGGTAGAGGTCTAAATTTTATTTATTTGTGCACTTTTATTATTCCTTGATTTCTCTTTCTAGTTGGGTCCTTTGATTTATATCTTTGTTAGCTTCTTTTTTTCTTTCCCATTTCACTCTTTGTTGTTCCTTTCATCGTGAGTGATTCAAAACACATAATAATTAAAAAGAATTTAAATTATTTAAAAAATAATTATTATTTTAATTTATTATTTTTAGCTAATTATTTAAACTTTAAAAACTAAATAATATTGTTGAGATGGAAACTCACCACCCTCATGCCAACTACTTAACTAACACTTTGGTGGCATGCAAAGATCAATTAATAAAACCATAACTTATTTATAATATGAATGTAAAGTAAGTAAAATAGAAGTAACCTTATGCTATGAACTAATAAATGTGTTTTAGGCTCTGTTTGTTTGCTGGAATTGGGGCGGAATTGGCAGTGGGACTTTGTAACAAATTATTCATTATTGAATTGTAACTTTTATTTTTGCACATCAATGATTTCTCCTCTCTCGTGGATCAATGCGTTTAGGCCTCTCTAGCTTCTTGCTTCTCTCTCTTTCTATGACAGGTGTTTGCATGCGGATGTTCTTGGGAGCTATGGGTTGTTTACTAATAAACTCCAATATGGTATCAGATCTTCAGATCTATTTTTCGCTGTCCTCTTCTTGAGAGATTTGGTCATGTTCATTAGGTCTACATTTTTTAGAGGGTTTTCTATTTAATCTGGGGGGACTTTTCTTTTTCGCCATCTTGGGCTCAAACCAACCTCACAGTTGCATTCAAAGCATCCAAGAACTCCTAGATCCATATAAAATTTCAATAATTTAGAAAAAGTTGGAATTTGTGGCAAATTTTTTGTTGCAACTAGCCTTAACATAGATCCGGAGGCGGTCACTAGTTTTTGAAGCATTTTTTTCTCTAACAAACCTCACCGTTGAGCTCTTAGCAGCCAAGAACCCCCATTTTCATATAAGGCATGTCCGATTTGGACATAGTTAGAAATTGAAGCAAAAAATTTTATGTACTAGAGTCGTATGACCTTGGCACGTAGTTCGAGGCAAAGTGCAACAAAAAATTAGAAAGAAAAAAATATTATGACCTGCGGGCCACCTGGGAGCCACCGGGGGACCTATTATTTTTTTAGCTCATAACTTGAGCATATGGTGTCGAAATCGAGCAAATAAGATATTGTCGAAAAGTTGGTTTCAGGCTCTATCCAGATTTGGATGTTTTAATTTATGATTTTGCATTTTTTATGGTGTGTTTTACTATCAAAGCTAGATGTTTAGTTTTGTAGTCGAGGAGCTCTATCTTACTCATTTGAACTCTATTTTGGAAAAATGATATATCACTGGAAAGATTGTTCTGAGACCTTTCTAGTACTGTGAGTAATTTTTCCAAATTCTATTCCAGGTATATTTTATTTCTAGTTTCTTGTATTTTTTCAATCTCATGGATATCTTGGATGTTACACGTCCTAGGATCTGTTCCCTTTGAGGGATGGCTTGTCTTTGGCTATTCTTTTGTTTCAGCAGTCTTGGCTCTTCTTTGAGAAGTGTATACTTCACTTTTGTAGTATTCTTTTATGCACACACACTGAGATAAAGTACCATTCTATTGCATGTATGAGATCTTTCACATGTTCATGCTCTTTGTACTCACACTACATTATAAAGTGCCAGGAGGGCTTTGATGTTTGCTAGTGGTTCAATGGTGAAGATTCTGAGTTGTTCAGTGGTGAAGATTCTATTCTTGTATCATGTATCTCTATCTTTTGTTATCAAGATGTAAAGATGTATTGTAAGCCCTTGGGCAACTTGATGTAATTATATTTCTATATGCCTTCAGGCAATGTGTAGTAACTGTAATTATGTTTGTAAAAATAAATTGTAAGGAATAAGTTATGTATATGTGAAGGGTAGAATTATGAATCTAAAAAGGGATTGAATATGGTTAAATTGTAAGCAAACTCAGGTGTGGAAATAGCTTCCTACGCTAATCTCTATAGGAGAGTATTGTGAAAATTCTTATAAATCCTTACAATTTCAGATTCGTTAACTACTTTAACAAAGATATTGCAACCACATACAATGCATACAGAAAAATAGAGAATGACACAATGATATACCCTGGGGAAAACCTTTCGGTAAAAAACCCTAGCACTCCAAAACCTGCACAATGTATTATCTTCAACACAAAGATTACAATACACTTGCAATGCAAGTTCTTTTAGGAAATGAGAGACAAAGCCAACAAGACTTAAACTTCTGTTATATCTCTCCCATAGGAGTAGCATCATATATATAGACTCCTCTGGACCCAAAAATAGGCACAACCACCAAGACCCATGCACAAAGCCACATGTACACAGTTGTTACATGCAATCCAAAGAATAGGCGTCCATCCCTAGAATAGACTATGACAGCTTGTCATAGAATCCGCCAAAAATAACGGTCACAAGAGAAGTGTAAGAGAATCTGTCATACCAACCTATTTTTGGCATATTCTTTTACACACACCAACCACTTCTTCTTGGGTGCCCAAATAGGCCCAAGTCATAAGATGCTCTTACACCTGTCATAGCACATTTCTTAAATAGTTCTTACGCGTCATAGGAATCCGTCATGACCATTTCAGTCATGATCTCCTTACGCACAATATGCCGACACATCAAGTGGAGTGACACATCAACATGCCAACTAGACATGTACACTCACACTTAATTATATTATTTGCAAAAAATACATTTACAAAACAAATAATAAGAATAGGAATTATCCAAGGTTGAGACACCTTATTCCTAACATAAATCAATGAGTAATTTCCTACCTTATATCTCTTGTGAATTTTAAATGAAATTGAAAGTAATGGTTCTATGCAAACCTTTGTAATGAAAGTACTTATGGATGTAAACTTCTTTAAAAGGAAACTAGTTTTGATACATGGTTAGTGAAAAGATATGCTAAGGGTTCAAGGGTATCTCCAGGTGAAGTAATAAGGTAAAAGGAAAAATGTATGTTATTGAAAGAAGTAATGGGAAGTGATTTCTTAAATGTATAGTTCAATGTGAGTGATGTCTGGTTATTCAAACTAGGTTTTAATCTAAATCATTTATTTACAAGGTTATAGTTGATAATTTATGGAAGTTAAACTTGTGGCAAAAATGATTCATTAAATGGTTTATGTTGGTTAGAAATATATGGTTAAGTACTTTACGCTCCTTCTATTATTATATTGAAAATAGAAAGTAAGGACCCTTAATAGAAAAAGGTTAATTGAGTTTTGATGGTGCAATTGAGTTGAGCATATATAGTGTTAAGGAGTAAATAAATATGAAAGAATAAATGTACTTAGTGGATGAGATAAGTAATGTGTGCTTGTTTCACTTCTAAAAGTAAATTCCATGTTAATTTGGTAACGAAAATTAATTCAACTAGCTCATTAATGTAATAGGTTTTGATGTGAAATGGAATTAATGTAAATTGAAGTTGAAATGGAAATAGAATTTGTTAGATTAACTAATAAAATGAAATACTTGATAATGGTAATTGAATTCATTAAGGGAACCTTAAGGAATGTACTTGTGAATGGTAATGATAATATGTTAGAATGTTAAGAAAAAAAAAAAGTTTTAATTTTAGGTCATAGACCTGATTCCTTATGGGTTCCCTGGCGGGGACATTATATTTGGTATTAGAGCCCTAGGTTGCTACACTGGGAGCTCTAGGGTCTATTTTCATTTAATTAAGTTTCTTCTTCTTCTTATTAAGTTATGTCAACTCAATGGCTATACTTAGGTTGTAACATTGTTCCAAGATGCTTTCCAACATCATAAAGTCTCTCATGAATAAGCTCACTATTATCTCTCATCATCTCAACAAAGATTGTTACCATGTGAATGTGTGGGAGAAAAAAATTTGAGTAATGACTCGGAGGGAGCTCAAATGAGACAACTTTGATATTGATTTTTCTAAGCTAGAACCCATCAGAAGAAAAGTTATCCATGAGGAGGCAACTTATGCTGACCATTATGATAGGGATAGTGTATAAGCCCTAGGTTGTTCTACTAGGAACCTTGGGAATCATACTTGACCTACTCACAATACTTGAGTCTATTGTGTTTCCCCATCTGATGTTTTCTTCTGGCCTACCAAACTTGAATACATTGTGTGTCTTCTTTTTAAGTTTCCTTTATGTTAACAAACTTGAGCATTGAACATAAAAGGTATGTTTTCTATATTTCTATCATAATATCTTGCAAGCAAGGAATATATGAAATGATTATAAGATTCATGTGGTTCAAATAGATGGTCAGGAATTATTGATACTTGGGTGTTGTGTTTTTATCCTTGTTCTAAGAAAATCTTAAAAAGAATTGTAAGGAAAGTTGTTTATCTTATCTCTTGGTCTTATGAATGACTACCAAAATAGTATGAAAAGTTATATACTCTACTTCCCTATAAATGCTAGATAACACCATGATTGTTATGTCTGATTATTTAAGGCTAAATATATTTGAAACATGTTGTACTTATGGTGGAAAACAAGGGATGATTAGTTTTCTAGGACAAAAAGGATTGTAATATTGGATGGTTTTAAAATATGTCTAGTAAATGTATCTTTTATCTTTCCTCAAGAATTTAGGGATTTATGAACTTATATTTTCTTGAAAACTGAGATAACATGTTGAACTTAGGTAATAATTGATATTTCAAAATATGGCAAGATTAAGGAGAATCTTTTTTTTTTTTTTCATACCCTCTCAAGTAAGAAACTAAATCTATTGTTGAATCAGATGTGTCTCTCCCTTCTTTTTCAAGAAGTATATTTAAAAGGCTAAATTGCATGTGTCGTTAAGGAGAATGAGCTTAGCTATAGGAACCCTTGGGTAAAGGACCTATGTCCCCAAGGTTTTGTAATAAATAGGATCATAAGTACACAATTGTTGAAAGGAGAAATGTTTGATTATATGGTAGGAGTTCTGAATTATATATGATCCTTGTAAGTGGTGTGAATTGAACCAATGAAAAATCATCAACTATAAGGAAAGAATAAGATATTAAACAAAATTGTGTAGTAATTATTTACATTGTTCACATTTTGTGTGTGAAATGGAAGTTAAAGACAACAACATTGATATGATGTAGGAATGATGAGTTATTGTGAAAGGAATAATGATATGTCTATTAGAATAAGATTTAAGTCAAACTTTCTATCTGTCCTAAAATGGAAATATTAGAAGAATGTGAATTTGTAGGTAATGGTATAGATGTCATATTGAAGATGCGAATAAGGATAATAATACTTGTAGTTACTCCTCAAATGTGCTTTTATTGAAATGTGTGTACAAAAGGTTAGTGGGTTGAACATATTAATTTGATTGAATAAAAGGTTAGTCATAGTACTCATGTAATTCTCTTCCTCTATTAAAGAATCTATGACTTTTATTTTGAGAAAATGGTAAATTCATACAAACTTATTAATGTTGGGAAAAGATAAATTCGTATTTAGATTATTATGAACTTCTAGGATATGGAATTGGTTAAATAAGCTAGTTAATAAGTAATGTTGATGAAACTCTAGCTTAATGAATCATGTTAAAATTTATTAGGGATATCTTTATGTGTATTGTCATAATACAACACTAATAAATTGTTATAATAGAATCATAAAAGGTATCTTAGGTTGCACTCTTTGAAATAGAGGTGTACTCTATCTTGCGTGTAAGTTGATATTAGATATTCTCCTATAAGTATACCTTAGATCTTATGAGCAACAATAACTTGTTCCATAAAAGAGATTTCTTTTTATCTTGTTGGAAAGGTTACTCACAAATTTATGTGCTGATGTATGTGGAAAATTTAATATTTGAATGGTTTTAGTTTTAAATGCTCACAGAGGTAGTAGTATGATAGTAGTATCTTATGTATATGCATTGAGAAGAAATAACCCCTGTATAAATTTGTATCTAGTTTAGAGGATGAAAATTGAATTCTTAATTGCGTTTCAGAATCTTTAAATATCTTTTTCTATTAAAAGAACTCCTAATTCCTAAGGTGAAAATTATACTTAATGTGTCAATGATAGACAAAAATAGAAATGTTTGTAATATTCTTATTTTAAGTTTTATCAATGGCTAGAAAATTTTGACTTCCATGAGTAAGTCAAATCTTAGGGAGGGATCATGCAATGCCCCTCCAACCCTATCAAATCTTGGTTATGCTCACTAGGGAGTTAGATCATGCTATAAGTGATTTCATGGTTATTTTGTAAGAGAATGATCCTTCTTCAGATGGTTTCTTACTAATCATGATAACTTCATATTTTAATTTGGGAAATAATAGTATTCACATAAGTATGTCCTTTATATCTTCTTGTTTGTCAATGATAGTTTAGGATCTTAATACTAAAAGGATCACATGATAGACTTATATGCTTCTTTTTGAAATGCTCATTATTAATATTTATGTTTACCTTAGGTTAATTGATTATAATCACTTAAGTGTTGGATCTGTTATCTTCTCTAATAATGTTAGTTGGGATTAGATATGATTAATACATTTAGGGAGATATGATTAATACATTTAGGGTTATATGATTTGTTTATCTTGTTTTGATAATGAGACATTTTGAGTACATGCCTGATGGTTAAATGGGTTTGTGAAAGTTAATAGATGATTTACATTTACATGAATATGTTATGATGCATTCTGGTTATACAATATGGAAAAAAGATTATTCTAGTACTAACCACACTAATCCAATCATGCTTTGTTGATGTCACTGTCTAATGTGAGTGTAGGATAAGGGGAGGCAGTCGTAGTTACTCCTATAGGAGGTCCACACAATGTCGCACTCTCCATCCTTATTTTCCATTGTCTGTTTATATATATGTATATATGCATATTGGTTGGTGTTGCAGGATGTAGGTACTAGGCATCGAGTCCACCTGGCTACATAGGTCTGAGCGTGCCTTCAAAATCCTCGAACTGTTGTTGTGTGGAGATATTACCAAGATTACTCTCAAGGTTACTGTGGACTTAGATTTTCATTTAGGAGGTTACCCTAGTTGGGGGATCCGAATGCACTATGTGATGTGGTCTTGTGATTTATGATTTGATGTTGTTCTGTGATTTATGATGTGAGTTAGATTTATCCTTGTAAGTTTATGTGTGTGTGTGTGTGTGTGTGTCTATATATATATATATATATATATTACATTGATTGTATGTTATATAGGTATTTGTATATGTGGGTGCACACGCATATACCCATTCTTATATAAATAATAATATTTGTATGGATTTATTGATTATTTTAGTGGTATGTTATTTAAAGTGAATTCAATGAAGTGTATTAAATAAATGTATTAAATAAAAAGTGAAAATAATATTAATAATAGTAATAATAAAAATAAATGCTCTTTGTAGTAAAACTAGCTATCTAGGAGGGAGTTAAACTCGAGACCTCCTAGAAGTTAGGCTAGTTGGTTTCCATGTGTGCTATGTGGTTTTCTTGAAAGTTATTTGTTGAGTGTTCTTGTTATGATTTCTTTTGAAGTTATTTTTAATTAAATTTATTAAAACTTTGTTAAGTGCTTACGAGAATGATTTGTTTATTTTCCAACCAACTGTGGAAGTTGGAGAAGTTTCTTCCCGTAAAGCAACTCCTCCAACCACATAGTTGGAGGTTAAATATTTCAATTTTGTGTGGTTTGAGGAAAGGATTTTTCGGGAAGATTTTTGGAATGCTCTGAATGGATTTTTCCAGAATTTTATTTTTGATGTCTAAGTTTGAGAGTTTCTGTTTGGTGAGGACAAGTGGGATTGGATTTCTAGGTTTTGATTGCCAGAGGAAGCTTGCCAGGAAGCTATCTACTTAAGGCTTGTGGATTTCCAAGAAGGTCTCCAGCCAAGGAAAGAGAATTCTCTACAGGACCCCAGGTAGGGTCTATACTGGGATGAAATCTCCAATTATCCTATGTGTGTGCTTGTGTTTTTAAATACTATGTTATTTGATTGTTATGTGATAGCTTACTATGAAATAAAAAGGAAATTTAAGTGTTATATTGTCTATCTATTTCTATTGTGTTTCTGGAAAGAAATTATGTAAATGTTTGTATAGTTTTAATAGTAAAATATTTCCTAGGAGTTTCGGATTTGTTTTGATACTTCCTTTTTCTGTTTGTGAGATTTATGTAATGATTTAGGGAATTTTAGGAAGGTTTGGGATGGTTTGGGAAAGGTTGCAGTCCTTCTTTTCCATTTTTCCTTTTTGTAGGTCTTCTCTATGAATTGATGTTTTTAATTTGATTTAATCTTATCTGAGACTTAGGTAGTGTTGAGGATGTTTTTTGGATGTGGTACTGAGGTCCCTACATTAGGTTGATCTCAGGGAATCTTTCCCAGACACTCTCCATGCCTTAAAAAGTCATTTTTTGGCCTTTTCGAGAAATTCTGAATTAATTTCGTAAAAGTGCCCTGCAGTGTCGTACGACATTGTATCCATACTCATACAACACTTGGTCAAAATTTTTATGGGAATGCATACATTTTCGTATGGGTTAAAAGCAGTTCTGAAGTGTTTTCGGGAAGTTTAAAATTTAATTTTGTGGAAGTGTCGTACGACATTGTAGTCATACCCATACAACACTTGGTCAAAAGTCATATGGGACTACATACATTGTCATATGAGTTTATATAGAAATTCATTTAGAGTTTTTAGGGTTTCAGGGGCTTAATATTTACAAGATTTATACAAGTATAACATTTAATTATAAGTTATGATACTTAAAATTTCTTATACTTTAAGTTATACTTGTATAAAGGAATTAGGTACCTTCCGGGATGATTGAGATAGGTTTCAGCTTCATAGGAGTTAAGATGCAAATTATAGTTTTTGGTTTTTTGAAAATTTTAGACTTAGCCAAATTTCAAGCACATGAGTTTTTCCTAGACTTATAAAAACAAGCTAAGGAATGTTGTGCTTATGCATGTGGAAGTTTGTGTCCCCTATGTATTTTTATTACTTGTTGTGTTGAGGTTATATGGTTTACGTATGATGTTTTTTGTGCACTTGGAATATTCTTGAGCTTAGTTTATGAGGCTAGGACTCATCTTGGTGGCCTATGTGCACAAGAGGGTTCCTTAGACCTATAAATGAGCCTTGGAAAGTTGTACTAATGCATGTGGAAATTTTTATGTTTTTTCTTTGAGATGTCTCATGATAGACATTCTTCCAATGGTTCCTATTATGTATATGGCTAAGGTTAGGACTCACTCTAAGGGCCTGAGTGTGCAGGGGAGTTTCCTAAACCTATGAATCATGACTTGGAAGTGTTATCTTGTATTTGTGGATTGTGATAGGAACCCTAAGTGAGTGGCTCACCATAGGTGTTGGAACCCTAAAGTGGTTGCCAGATGATCCTATGGGTGGGTTTGTAAAAAGTGATAACATTAAAAATTAACCTAGGAAGGGGGGATTCAAAAGATAATGAAAGAAAACATAATAATGGCCACACAGATCTAATTGTAGTACCAGGACCAGGGATAACTGCCAAGGTGGATCCCTATTCATAAAGGGGGGACCGGGGTTACATGGTTGCTAGGGTGGATCCCAATACATAGGTTGTGTGATGACACTCACTTAGGTGGTCTCCTAGAACCTTAACCTCGGTGGTTTAATATGATGATATTTTTATGTGTCTTATTCTTTTTATTTTGAGTCTTGGATTTATTGGTATTTAAGACTTAGATTGCCTTAAGGTCTTGAAAGTACCTTGGTTCTATCTCCTAGCACGGGGGGTGGAACTTTATTAGTTTTACATGGTTGGGTGGAAAATCTCTTTCGAGGTATTATTCATGGTTCATGTCGTGGCTGGGATTTTGAGTTGTTCAGTGGTGAAGATTTTGTTCTTGTATCATGTATCTCTATCTTTTGTTATCAAGATGTAAAGATGTATTGTAAGCCCTTGGGCAACTTGATGTAATTATCTTTCTATATGCCTTCGGGCAATGTGCAGTAACTGTAATTATGTTTGTAAAAGGAAATTGTAAGGAATAAGTTATGTATATGTGAAGGGTAGAATTATGAATCTAAAAAGGGATTGAATATGGTTAAATCAATGAGTAATTTCCTACCTTATATCTCTTGTGAATTTAAATGAAATTGAAAGTAATGGTTCTATGCAAACCTTTGTAATGAAAGTACTTATGGATGTAAACTTCTTTAAAAGGAAACTACTATGATATATGGTTAGTGAAAAGATGTGCTAAAGGTTCAAGGGTATCTCCAGGTGAAGTAATAAGGTAAAAGGAAACATGTATGTTATTGAAAGAAGTAATGGGAAGTGATTTCTTAAATGTATAGTTCAATGTGAGTGATGTCTGGTTATTCAAACTAGGTTTTAATATAAATCCTTTATTTACAAGGTTATAGTTGATAATTTGTGGAAGTTAAACTTGTGGCAAAAATGATTCATTAAATGGTTTATGTTGGTTAGCAATATATGGTTAAGTAATTTACGCTCCTATTATTATATTGAAAATAGAAAGTAAGAACCCTTAATGGAAAAGCTTAATTGAGTTTTGATGGTGCAATTGAGTTGAGCATAGATAGTGTTAAGGAGTAAATAAATATGAAAGAATAAATTTACTTAGTGGATGAGATAAGTAATGTGTGCTTGTTTCACTTCTAAAAGTAAATTATGTGTTAGTTTGGTAAAGAAAATTAATTCAACTAGCTCATTAATGTAATAGGTTTTGATGTGAAATGGAATCAATGTAAATTGAAGTTGAAATGGAAATAGAATTTGTTAGATTAAGTAATAAAATGAAATACTTGATAATGGTAATTGAATTCATTAAGGGAACCTTAAGGAATGTACTTGTGAATGGTAGTGATGATATGTTAGAATGTTAAGAAAAAAAAATAGTTGTAATTTTAGGTCATAGACCTGATTCCTTATGGGTTCCCCAGCGGGGACATTACAGTACATAAATTGGGACCAACAAGTACAAAATCATTATTTTTTTAATAGAACTAAAACAATGATCAAATTAAACAACATGAAGTAAGCTTTAGAGCACAAGTAACTATTCTAAAGCATGGAAAGGGAAAGCAAGGATCTTACAACATAGAGATAGAAGAAATATAAGATATTATGTCATGTCCCCCTTCAATCTTACACACATAATAATAAGGAAAAAAGCTAGGTTATTTGTTTTAGAATCCTACCAAATGCATACCCTTGTTTGGGTGTTTCCAGCTCCACAGACAAGTAGGATAGATATATATGATTGTTGATGAATTGATAAATGATTAAACAATAATAGTAAAGATTGAAATTCTAAAGACACTATGATATTCCAAACTAATGAAGGTAAATAGGTGTGCAATAACTCCCCTTTGAAGCTAATAATCAAGAGTCTGGTGGATTGAAGGTGAGAACAAACTTGGGGTGCTGCTAGGGTAGTGATCTAACATGGCCAACAAGATGTGAAAAATATCCAACAAGGACAAAGAGAGCTCTAAAGAGTGTATGAATATCCATGAGAGAGAAGAGTATGAGAGAAATTGATTTAAATGATGAATAATCTTGAAGAGAGGGAAACTAAGGTAGAAAATGAATTCTAGACCATTTAGGAGGAATCTAAACATTAGTGGCTTGCCAACGAAGGTATTGCATTTCCAAAATAGCACATGTAAAATTCCAACAATCACCTTAGGTATGCAGATTCATGGGATGAGTGCATATTATGTAGAAATATTTTTGGCACACACGGGTCCTATATAAAATAGTTCAAGGATGGTTAGGAATCCATACAAGGGAGATGAAAAGCAAAGCAAGATGAGATGGGGGCTTAGGTGGACTTTCAATTTTTGGCTAAAGCTAATGCATTATGCAATGAAAAATTACATGAGGTGTAATTTACATTACATTTTGTGCCCACTTTATCATGAATTTCATATGTCGAATGAGATCTATAGTAAATAAATAAATCTTATTAAGATACGAAGTGAAAGACAAGTCTTCTATCGACATAAATTTGCCTCCAAGGAAAATACCTAAACCTTTGCGAGATTGTATTGTAACATCTAAGCTATAAAAAAACATGATAGATTACATTGAAGTTTGCAACACAAGTACTAAAGGATCAAACAACAAAAGAACCTTCAACAAGCAAGGGTAGCAAGAAAGAATTTTATATCTCTCAAGTACAAAAACAATACAATATGCAAGATTACATTATTGCAGGATTACATGATGAATTATAATGAAGATATCAATTACTTATATAAAAAGCAATGGTCCTAAAAATATGCAAAAACTAACTCAAACTAAAAATACCAAGCTAGAGATAGATATGCAAACTAGATGTGCATAATATGCACACTGTACAAACTAGAGCCCGACTAGACTAGACTAACCTAAATTTAGACTCAATTAAGTAAGTTTACACTAGAGAATAAATGTGAAAACATATACTCAATTATGCATAATAATATGTATGAGAGTATTCTTTAGCATGTGCATAATTAACTAATGCAAAATAAGAAAATACATTTAATGCATCACATATGCATGCTCTAACAATCCCTGTTAGAGTAATAAAGTGTTTACTTATTAATTAAATCATATTGATTTAATTGCTAAGTCACTTATTATCTCTTTATGCTTAAGCTAAACTTTAGGAATATAATAATTAATTGCTTTATTAATTATTATCATGCAACCTAATTTTGGTCACCCTTTTAGGGCTTTGATCTCCTTTATAAGGATTGATCTCCTCTTGTTTTCATAACTTTGTAACAAATTATTCATTATTGAATTGTAACTTTTATTTTTGCACATCAATGATTTCTCCTCTCTCGTGGATCAATGCATTTAGGCCTCTCTAGCTTCTTGCTTCTCTCTCTTTCTATGACAGGTGTTTGCATGCAGATGTTCTTGGGAGCTATGGGTTGTTTACTAATAAACTCCAATATGGTATCAGATCTTCAGATCTATTATCCCCTATCCTTTTCTTGAGAGATTTGGTTGTGCTCATTAGATCTACATTTTTTAGAGGGTTTTCTATTTAATATGGGGGGACCTTTCTTTTTCATCATCTTAGGCTCAAACCAACCTCACAGTTGCATTCAAAGCATCCAAGAACTCCTAGATCCATATAAAATTTCAACAATTCAGAAAAAGTTGGAATTTGTGGCAAATTCTTTGTTACAACTAGCCTTGACATAGATCTAGAGGCGGTCACTAGTTTTTGAAGCATTTTTTGCTCAAACGAACCTCACCGTTGAGCTCGTAGCAACCAAGAACCCTCATTTTCATATAAGGCATGTTTGATTTGGACATAGTTACAAATTGAGGCAAAAATTTTTGTGTAGTAGAGTCATATGACCTTGGCACGTAGTTTGAGGCAAGGTGCAACAAAAAATTAGAAAGAAATTTTTTTTTATGACCTGCAGGCCACCTGGGAGTCACCGGGGGGCCTATTATTCGTTTAGCTCATAACTTGAGCATATGGCGTTAAAATCGAGCAAATAAGATATCGTCAGAAAGCTGGTTTCAGGTTCTATCCAGATTTGGATGTTTTAATTTATGATTTTGAATTTTTTGTGGTGTGTTTTAATATCAAAGCTAGATGTTTAGTTTTTTAGTCGAGGAGCTCTATCTTACTCATTCAAACTCTATTTTGGAAAAATGATATATCATTGGAAAGATTGTTCTGAGACCTTTCTAGTACTATGAGTACTTTTTCCAGATTCTATTCCAAGTATATTTTATTTCTAGTTTCTTTTATTTTTGCAATCTCTTGGATATCTTGGATGTTACACGTCCTAGGATCTCTTCCCTTTGAGGGATGGCTTGTCTTTGGCTATTCTTTTGTTTCAGTAGTCTTGGCTCTTCTTTGAGAAGTGTATACTTCACTTTTGTAGTATTCTTTTATGCACGCACACTGAGATAAAGTACCATTCTATTTCATGTATGAGATCTTTCACATGCTCATGCTCTTTGTACTCACACTCCATTATAAAGTGCTAGGAGGGCTTTGATGTTTTCCTTTATTTTCCATCTACTTTTGTTATGTGAGAGTTCCTCCAACAACATTATCCTCGAGTAGCTTTATTTGTGTTTCTACTCTCTTTGCACCTTCAATGTTCCAAGATCTTCTTCATGATACAATTCATATTGAATGTTCTTTTTAGTGTCCCTATCATTACTCCCTTGTCAACATTGTGGGGATTTTATATTATTGGTTCTACTACTTCCTTGGTTCGATAGTGTGAGCTATGCATTCATTATTTGACATTATGTACTAGGCGGATGTAGTGACTGGGTACCTATACATTCCAGTGAGATGGATCATTTACCATATGGACACTCTTTCTTTCCTATTTTGTGGAAGCACCCTTCTAGCTTTGATTGATCAACTCTTCAGACTTTCTATGTTTTTATGTCATATGTATCTTTGGGTTCAGGTGTTTTATTTTGTTTGCCTCCTAATTTGAGTAGTGTTATTTGAGGAAACTCATCTAGATTGCAATATTCTATATCTTTGACTTGAGTTGGAATCCTTTGTTTGCCTCTTGATTCAAGTAGTGTCATTTGAGGGCACTCATGCAGATTACAGTCTTCTCTACCTGGTCATATTTCAGTGGAGGATCTTCAAATCAGCAGTTACTTCTTGACAGAGTTTGCAACTTCTTGCTTTAGTGATGTTCTACATGTTCATCCTAGTTCCTATTTTCTGGAACATTTCCTAGTTTTGGAGTCTTCTTCAGTCCTTCAGACTAGTCTTCATCTCTTTTTGGAGTAGAGTTTCTCCCATGTGGTTTTCTCTATTTCTCCTCTTTTATAGAGACTCTCTTTTGTACTTAGGTACCTGATCAAGCCTTTTGTTGCTGGGAACCAGTTGCTTTCAATAGTTCTTTCTAGATTTATAGTTTCTCCCAAAGTTCATCTTAAGGGGGGTGTTAGAGTAATAAAGTATTTACTTATTAATTAAATCATATTGATTTAATTACTAAGTCACTTATTATCTCTTTATGCTTAAGCTAAACTTTAAGCATATAATAGTTAATTGCTTAATTATTATCATGCAACCTTGGTTTGTTCACCCTTTTAGCCTTGTTTTGATCTCCTTTATAAGGATCGATTTCATCTTGTTTTCATAACTTTGTAACAGATTATTCATTATTGCATTAAATTTTGTGTTTTTGCACATCAATGATTTCTCCTCTCTCGTGGATCAATGCATTTAGGCCTCTCTAGCGTTTTACTTGTCTCTATTTTTGTGACAGGTATTTGCATGCAAGTGTTCTTGGGATTTGTGGGTTGTTTACTCATCAAATCCAATAATCCCCACTTAAGGAGATATAAGTCTCTAAATATGAAATGCATGAATAAGACCTAACAACAAAATAATTGATTAGGTACCCATACGTACAATAGAAAAATAGAAGCAATGTGGTTGATCCAATTTCCTATTACACAATTAGAAGGAAGATGACCCAATAGGCTCAAGTAGGATTTAAGTGCTAAGTGAGTGCAATGATCCTTTGTAATAATAAATTGATGGAAGTTGGATTTGAGGGAAAATAATATGATGATACATGATATGAGGTTAAATATGAAAAATTGACAAGATTTAGGAAATACAAACTAATGGAAAATAGATTGTAGTACTTCCCCCCCCCAAAAAAAAATGTGATATTCAAAATATTCTCTACAAGAGAAACTAAGTGGGAAACCAAGGAAGGTTTGAGGATTGCTGGAGATTAGTTTACATAAGACTTGAATAAGGTTGGTATGATCATAGGAGACAAGGCTGTAAACTGGTGCAAAGGTTGCAGCCTAGATGGTTCTTATCACAATTACCGTGGGATTTTTCTATTGCTTTTTGTTGAGATTGGAGGTCTAGTAGTGTATGTTCTTCTTGGTGTGCTCACACAAGGGTTATGAAGACTTTGTTTGTCTTCTTCCAAGGATCCTACTCTCCTCTAGGATCCTAATAATCTTAGGTGATCACCCTAAAACCTTTACCAAACTCTTACTCTAAGAGATAATCTCCTTGTGTTTAGCCTTGAAGGACATTCACCTTAAAGTTTTGTTTCAATGCTTTCTTACACTTAGAAGGCTCCAAGTGCCATTCTCACACAAACTATCAAAGTGATTGCAGGGGTACCAAATATCTTGAAAACATCTAATATGTTCCCATTTGGATCCATTTTGATGGATCTCCAAGCCCTTTTCAATCGGGTCTAAGAACTAGCCTTATGGAGGCTTAATTAGGCCTGGTTTCCTTGTAACCCTTGACAGGGTCCCTTCACCATTTCTTGCCAAAACTTTCCAAAAAACCTGCCAAAATAATAAGATATTTGGATACCCTTTTGGAAGATGTTGAGGATTCAACAAGTTTTGGGTTCCTAGGGCATTCGTACACAAACTTCCTACAAAGTAGGGTTAATAGGGCTAATAGGCCTAATTTCTAGGACTATCCCAATTTATTGCTAGAAACTCAATCACATGGATTGATCAACATGCAATATATCCAATATGTTAAGTATAGATCATATAATTCCTGGAACTATGATTTTTCCATACTGTACTTCCTTCCCCTGCATGCAATCTTCAATTTATTCACTATCACACCTCTAACCAGGGACACTAAGCTTGCCTAGGGCATGACATTCAAATTAGTAGCTCAACTCTCTCAAAATCCTACCTCTAGATTCCTATTATACATTGGCTCCCCTAAAGCATTCATCCAACTTTAGGAAGGTACCATGGTTAGATTTCATGGGGGAGCCATAAAAACACAAACAGGTTTGGACTGGACCATGAGACTTCCTAAATAATAAATAATTTATTGAAGGCACTAACCTAACTCTAAACTACTTTTGCAAAGAATGAAAATGTCTTATATCTATCCTAACAACATAGATCCAACACTAAAAATAATACTTCAATCCATATGTATGCATTGTCACACAAGAATGCTCGGTATATCTCACAAACCAAAATTGCAAAGCTTCTCTTCTATTCACAAACTTGCTTACAATAATTCTTACCTTGATAAATGAGCCATTTTGTATCTAAAGATACTTCTTCCATCATAAATAGGGCCTAGCATTAACCTTCCACTCCTAGAATGGAGGGAATCCCATATGGTCGAGTTGCATGCAACATTTGCACAAAGTTACAAATGTTGTCATGACAACCTTTTAGCATCTTTGCTATAATGAGGTATCCTATATTCTTGGACCTCTATCCCACTTAGTTCATAGAACTAACTTCATTTATGCCTAAAAAGGCATCTTACAACTATGCCAAGACTTAGGACATAATTAAGCCCATTTCCCTAATCAAGCTAAAATAAACATTAAACTAATTATTAAAACCTAGCTATCAAAACTAGGTTGGATTAGATACTAATTATCAATCCACCTAGCCACACACTTGAAAGACCCTCTAATGTCCAAAAAAAACACTCTCTGACTTGGCAATGGTTAGATACAAGCCAAAATAACATAGAACTAGGAGGCTAGCCTAGGTGCTCCTCCACCATCCTCCCCAAGTGAAAGCTTTCAATCCACCCTTGGATTGAGTAAGTTGAGGTCAATGCCCAACTTTTTGAACTTTAATTCTTTGATCCATGCCGCATCTACATCTATTTTTCCTATCCATTTGACTAAATGTTGCTTATACTCCTTGGTTCTAGTCTTCTTGTAAACTCTTGAATCTAGTATGTTGTTAGCCTTCTTGACTGATGTAGAAGGTAATTTGAGTTCATCCACATCCTGAATGACTTCAATTAGAATTTGAGCCAGATCAGGTGTTGGTCCTTTGTAAGGAACCAAGTCTGCAACATTAAAAATAGGGGACAGTCCACTATCCTCCGGTAGCTCCACCTTATAAGCATTGGTTCCATACTTTGCTAAGATAGGACAGGGGCCAATCCTTCTCATTTGAAATTTGTGAGGGACTCCCTTCTTTAGTCTAGATTTGTTTAGATGCACCATTACTAAATCTTCAATATTGAATTGGATTTCCCTTCTACCTTCATCAACCTTAGTCTTGTGTTTCATGGTGTTATCAGTCAATGTTTTCCCAACTGTATCATGAATCTCCTGCATTGCATAAGAAAAATCTTCAACATATCCACCCCCCTTAACTCCATCTTTTAAGTCTCTTAGTTCATAGACTCCTCTAGGACGTAGGCCATATACAATTTCAAAGGGACTCTTACCTATGGACCTATTCACAATGTCATTGTATGCATACTCAGCCTGTCCAATCAGTTGATCCAATTATTGGCCATATTCTTTAGTCAAACATCTTAAGAGATTTCCAAGGCTCCTATTTACCACCTTCTGTTGATCATTTGTCTTAAGATGGTAAGAATATCTAAAGGACAAATTGGTGCCTAATCTTTTCCAAAGAGTCTTCCAAAAGTGATTCATACACTTGTTGTCTCTATTTGACACTATGCTCAAAGGTAACCCATGTATCCTGACTATCTCTTTGAAGAATAGAGAAGCTATTTGGCTGGCATCATTGATTGTCTTACATGGCACAAAGTGAGCCATCTTGCTAAACCTTTCTACTATCACATAGACACTATCCATGCCTTGTATTGTCTTGTGTAATCCAACTACAAAGTCCATGCTTAAGCATTCCCATAGTCTAGTGGGAATAGGTAGTGGTTGATATAGATCAGCATTTGAAGAAGTTCCTGTTACAAGTAGTGGTTTCCGTTGCACTAAAAGATCAACCTGTTAATGCCCAATACAACCACTAGACTTATAGAAGACACATGAGGCTGTTAAACCATATCATGAATCCCGAGGGGAGCACTGACCATTATGGCAACAATCTCACCCTCAAGTTTATCCAAGGGGATTAAAACCTGTGACCAAGCTCTGATACCACTTGTTACAAGTAGTGGTTGTCGTTGCACCAAAAGATCGACCTATTAATGCCCAATACAACCTCTAGACTTATAGAAGACACAGGAGACTGTTAAACCATGTCGTGAATCCCGAGGGGAGTGCTGACCATTATGGCAATAGTTCCCTTGGCCTTTTGACACACAATACAACTCTCAACATACTTCCTAATATCAATGTTCATTCTTGGCCAAAACTAGAACCTTTGAACAAGTTCTTGTGTCTTAGTGATCCCAAAGTGACCACTCAATGCACCATTGTGCTTTTGCTGAACCAAAATTTCCCTTATAGACCCTCTAGGGACACATAACTGACTTCCCTTAAATAAGAGATTACTTTTCAAAGTATATTCAACATATTTACTATGTAAGTGGTTCTTATGTCATTACAACATTTGGGGTCGAATTTCGATGCCAATTTGTGATGCCACTACAATTTGTGTTTGTTTTTTGTATTTTTTTTGCAAGTTCCCTCGATGGTGTCATAATTGTGATGTTGTCATCGTAATTGCAACACCCATTTGTTTATAACCCAAAAAAAAGAAAAAGAAAGTGTCATTTGTAATTTGTGAATTCGAAGAGTGTCCACGAAGATGACACTACAATTTTGCATGGCACGAAGAGGGCATTGGAGTTTGGCGTGCCCGAAGAGGTCGACACTTGAGGTAGGCATTTGAGCTTTGTCTTCTCATTAAATCAATTTCAGTGGCATTGTTTACATCTTAGCATTCTTAATAGTGGCATTGTTTACATTTTAGCATTTGGAATGGTCGATGACCTGTGAGCTTTGAGAGCTAGGGCATCATTGCTATTACCTTCAAGGCATTGTGTGAAGTGTTTGATCTCTCTTTATTTGTTTTTCTATTGATATTCACTTTGTGCGTACTCCCTGTTTATGATAATTTCATGAGGAAATGTCTTGATGGCTCACGGGCTGCAAGCTAGGGCATCATACATTGTTCAGGAGCTCACTATTTAATACTAGCATTGTTTACATCTTTTCATTTGGAATACTTGATGACCTGTGAGCTTTGAGAGCTATGGAATCATTTCTATTACCTTCAAGGCATTGTGTGAAGTGTTTGATCTCTCTTTATTTATTTTGCTATTGATATTCACTATGTGTGTACTCCCCATTTATGATCATTTCATGAGGAAATGTATTGATGGCTCGCGGGCTGCAAGCTAGGGCATCATACATTGTTCATGAGCTCACTATTTAATAATGGCATTGTTTACATCTTTTCATTTGGAATGCTTGATGACCTACGAGGTTTGAGAGCTAGGGCATCATTTCTATTACCTTCAAGGCATTGTGTGAAGTGTTTGATCTCTCTTTATTTGTTTTGGTGTTGATATTCACTATGTGGTACTCCCTGTTTATGATCATTTCATGAGGAAATGTCTTGATGGCTCACAAGCTACAAGCTAGGGCATCATACATTGTTCATGAGCTCACTATTTAATACTAGCATTTTTCATGAGCTCACTTTTTCATAGTTGGCCAGGCCATGTAAATGGTTCCAGGCCAACCCAATCAGCCCAACAAAATGTGTCATGTTTATCTTTGTCAAATACACACATTCACCATTTTGTTCTTATTCTTCACATAAATATTGCATCAAAATTAATTATAAATAATGACTCAAAGAAAAAAGAAACAACTACAATAGATCAGACCACAAAAGAATATAGTCAACTACAATAGCTCACAGTCTCAATGAAATAAACAGTGTATAAAACAATATATGGTGCACAACAATAGCAAGCATACAATTACAACAATAACATTGCATGATAAAATTAAATACTCTTAGTTTTTATTCACATGGCACATGCATAATTGTAGATGAGGATCAATAATATGGTGTCAGGCATTGCTTAGATCCTTTGGATCTAACCCCATATTTTCCTTCCTTGCAAGTTTTGGATCATACAAGAGCATACTAGATTGAACCCTGGGTCAACACTTCATTACTTTAGGTAATATCTGGTACCTTCATTATTTATGTTCATCCACTTATGTATGTTTTCATTCATTCATATTCTTTTGAAAGTTGGCTATTAGCGACCATATATGACGATTCTTGATGTTTTTGGGTCATTTGATGAAAATATGTAAAAGTTTCTTAAAAGTTTATATTTTTTATTTCAATTTTTAAAATCATAAAATGAATAAAATTTAAAGATAAAAAATTAAGATAATCTTTTTCTTCACTTAAAACAAAAACATAAAGCTCATAAAGCATGGTAAAAGAGGGCCCTAACTATGGTAAAATGGGAAAGTTTCCACCTTGCACTTCTCTTCATATGGCAACTACGAAGGAACTATATTGTAAAATTTCAAGGCATGAAATTTTATACTTTTTGACATCATACTTTTTTCTCCTTAGCATTGAGTTTACAATGTGGGGGACTCGAAGAAAATATATGTACAGTTATAAAATTTCATGCCTTGAAATTTGACATGAAATTTTATAACATAGTTCCTTAGCATTTGATCTTTATATGGAAGCCATGACTTGAGGTAGGCATTCAAGCTTTGTTTTCTCATTAACTCAATTTTATTTTGATGGCATTTGTTGATTTAATGGCAAAATATGGATGTTAATACTGGCATTGTTTACATCTTTGCACTTGGAATGCTTGATGAACCGTGAGCTTTGAGAGCTAGGGCATCGTTTCTATTACCTTCAAGGAATTATGTGAAGTGTTTGATCTATCTTTATTTGTTTTATTGTTGATATTCACTATGTGGTACTCCCCGTTTATGATCATTTCATGAGGAAATGTCTTGAAGGCTTGCGGGCTGCAAGCTAGGGCATCATGCATTGTTTATGAGCTCATTGTTTGACCACCTCATGTCCCTATTTGATTGGCCAGTGCTCTGTTTGTTATATTGATGCTATTAGATCAAATAGGGACATTAGTAATAAAATAGGGACATCAATAATAAAATAATACACTTACTATTTTGAATTTGAGCTTTGGCATCATGCAATATTATTGTTGTCAAAATAGTAAGTGTATTAATGTATGATCTAATAGCAGCAACCTCATTGATCATTACCTTTGAATCCTCCATCATTATAGAAGAGATATGATGCAAAGGTGGCAGAGGCTATGGTGGATCCAAGGTCCAAATATAGAAACTCAATCAAATGTACAATTCAATCTAGTGACCCAAGATAGTTTC
This sequence comes from Chamaecyparis obtusa, assembly GCA_027943335.1. Lineage (NCBI taxonomy): Eukaryota > Viridiplantae > Streptophyta > Pinopsida > Cupressales > Cupressaceae > Chamaecyparis > Chamaecyparis obtusa. The sequence continues at coordinate 29,369 of BSBK01008363.1, read as the reverse complement.
AATAAGTGAAATGGTAAATTATCCTCCAACCAGTCTTATGGTGTGATTCAATAGACCTAATTTATGTAATTAAAATTAATTAAATAGGTTCCAAGCTTTCTTCAAATGTTCAAGCACCAAAACTTCAAAATTCACCAAGTTAGGACTAATAATTTGTCTTGTAGCCCTACAGAAGCACTCACAAGGATTTTCCTTCAAATTTTCCCTAAATACAAGGAAAAAAAATCATATATTTGAGTACCCTTTATGGATTACCTTAACATACCAAAAGGACAAGGTAGGTTGTTTTGGAAGATATATGACTGCTCACACTGTTTCTCAGATTTTTAAGGCCTAAAACTCATGCATTTACAAAGGAAGTACTAACCAGTCAAACTCCTAGGCTCTAAATCTATTCATAGAGTCTTGAATATTTTTTAATTAGAGGAATATGGAACCAATTTGATTCCAAGAGACTTCTAGACACAAAAGCCCCAATTTGCACTCTCCAAACCCTTAAAACTAGGGCTTCTCCAATGTCATGCTTCCCAAAGCTTCCTGCAATAAATAAAGGTTGTAACACCTTTTCCTCAACATTCCTATACACATTCCATCATAAAATAGTGCCCTTTTTTTCCAAGACTCTCTATCCTTCACCCTACCCTCCAAATTCACTTAGTTTTTTTTAGTGTTCCCTATGGTGATCACAACAACTGTCAATCAAACTTGCATTCCATATGTTAGAGGAATAAAATACATGTTAATTGAGTGCCATTATATGATAATCAATAGTCTACATCCATAGAATGACATTCATAATGAACAAAAACTCAATAAACTGTCCTAAATCAGATTTCCAATGACTGTACAGTTCCAAGGTAGAATAACCATGATTAAATTATGGGATTCTCAGACCAAGAATGAATTCAAAGACATGAAATAATAAGTTCAAAACATTTTAGAAACCATTCCAAATGTTTTCAACTTTGTTTCATACCAAAAAACCTTAAAAAATTGCAAGAAAATCAAACTTTATTATCCAAAACTGGGTACAGTCCATACAACAAAGTCTCATGCCCATATAATGGATTTGTGAGACTTTTAATAAACCTCTATCAACTACCCCAACTAATCCAAATTGGTTGGATGGATTAATTTTGCCTCAAACAATAACAAAACTAATTCCCTCCTAAATGTCCATAACCATTATAATTTGAAAATTCAAATTTATAACTTTGTAACTTTTGAATATTTGAAATTGCCAAGTGATGAAACTTTACCAAATTATCTAAATGGATTTATTAACCTATTATTAAGACTAATTTATCCTATTTGAAACTTTTAACACCTAATTCTATCCTAGACTCCAAATTTGGTCCTAAGGCTTATTAGGCCTTTTAGGACTGATTACACATTCGCCATTCTTATTGCATGAAATGACCTCATAGGCCATTATAGGTGCCAAAATCCTCTAGTTGATGTCTTTGGATGTCTTTATAATCTCTGATGGCTCCAAGTGTGTCTTCATAGGTATTTGGGTTTCTTTGTGTCTTCTCATTAAGTGTTGCCATTAAAATATATCACTCCTCCAATTATATAATGTATATGCACAGTTGTTTAAAATGTCATACTTGTTGCTCTTAAATATTATTACCATTTCACTCAAATATACATGACAATAAAGCCAAGCCAAAAATGTATACATATGTCTAAGTATAGGAGAAGTTGGATTCTACAACTATAAAAAAAAAAAAACTATACCAATAGCAGCTTACAAGAAACTATACTTGTGCTTACCACACCATACCTCAGCATCATAATGCTTATCATTTTCAAGCTTCAGTGAAGCTTCATACCATGCAATGTCCAAAAATTTGTTTGCAACATTGATTTAGGCTGGAGGTAAACTACATGTGTCATGTAAACAACATGGTTGAATGCAATCTCTTTTGCACGTTTTCAAGAGTTTTTCCACCAATACAAGAGTAAATAACGCATTGAACGTAATATACGAAAACTGCGTGGTATGAAATTTCACTAAAGCTTGAAATATATCACTCCTCATATTATTGTCAATATTAAATTCAAATATTTCTCAAAACATTTATTCTTGTAGACTTAAGATATCCTTATCTCAATAATAAAACAATCTTGCATAATAGATTTTGAATCACATTAACACACCCATATTATTCTATAGCATAGTTCATTTTAGATGTGTATGGCTTAACTATGCACATGCATAATTGTAGATGAAGATCAGTAATAGGGTGCCAGACATTGCTTACATCCTTTGGATCTAACCCCATCTTTTCCTTCCTTTCAAGTTTTGGATCATACAAGAGAGTACTGGATTGAAACCTGGGTCAACACTTCATTATTACTTCAGACAATTTTTGGTACCTTTATTATTTATGTTCATCCACTTATGTATGTTTGTATTCATTCATATTCTTTTGAAAGTTAATCTTTATGAACTCAAATTCAAAATTGTATGTGTATTATTTTATTACTGATGTCCCTATTTGATGTCCCTATTTTATTACTGATGTCCCTATTTGATCTAATAGCATCAATATAACAAAAAGAGCACCGACCAATCAAATAGGGACATGAGGTGCTCAAACAGTGAGCTCATAAAACAATATATTTAGTCTTAATAAAATTTTATAAAACAACATATATTGTGTGAAGTGTTTGATCTCTCTTTATTTGTTTTGGTGTTGATTTTCACTATGTGGTACACCCCGTTTATGATCATTTCATGAGAAAATATCTTGATGGCTCGCGGGCTGCAAGGTAGGGCACCATACATTGTTCATGAGCTCACTGTTTAATATTGGCATTGTTTACATCTTTTCATTTGGAATGCTTGATGACCCGCGAGCTTTGAGAGCTAGGGCATCGTTTCTATTACCTTCAAGGCATTGTGTGAAGTGTTTGATCTCTCTTTATTTATTTTGTTGTTGATATTCACTATGTGGTACTCCCCATTTATGATCATTTCATGAGGACATGTCTTGATGGCTTGTGGGCTGCAAGCTAGGGCATCATGCATTATTTATGAGCTCACTGTTTGAGCACCTCATGTCCCTATTTGATTGGCTGGTAATCAAACAGTGAGCTCATAAACAATGCATGATGCCTAAGCTAAAATTCAAAACAGTAAGTGTATTATTTTATTAAGACTAAATATATTGTTTTATTAAGATTTTATTAGGATAAAGTATTTTGGGTTAGTTTTATGCTATTTTATAAGATTTTATTAAGACTAAATATATGATGTAAACTCATAATTATACTTGATATATATATATATATATACTTCAAAGGAGGAATTATGAAATATAGTTGTAGGTAGTTATCTCTTCTATAATGATAGAGGAGTGAAAGTTAATGATCAATGAGGTTGTTGCTATTAGATCATACATTAATACACTTACTGTTTTGAATTTGAGCTCTAGCATCATGCAATGTTATTGTTGTCATTGCATGCTTGCTTCTATTGTGCACCATATATTGTTTTATACACTATTTATTTCATTGAGACTGTGAGCTTCATTTTTCTTTTAGAAGTGTATGGCTTGACTATGCACATGCATAATTGTAGATGAGGAACACTAATAGGATGTCATTCATTGCTTAGATATTTTTTATCTAACCTCCATCTCTCTTTTCTTTGCAAGTTGTGGATCACACAGGGGCACACTAGATTCATACCCGAGTAAAAAATTCATCACTTCAGGTAATGTCTGACACCCTTATTACTTATGTTCATCCTCTTATGTATACCTGTACTCTTGCATTTTCTTCTGAAAGTTATTTTCATTGTATAGTATATACAAGTTATTTTTCATATATATACATGTAATCTTTAGATGCAAAAATTTATTTTCCTTTACATGTATCTTTGCATGAAATGAACATAAATTAAACAAGATCATCAATAATGCAAACTAGGGTACTATAGTCACTCATCTAATAATTAGTTCCCCAAACCATTACTAAGGATTGAACATAAGTCTAAGTCCCCAAATCTATTGTTCTATGTGTATAAAACAATATATGGTGCACAATAGCAACACACATGCAATGACAACAATAACATTGCATGATCCCCGAGCTCAAATTCAAAGTAGTAAGTGTATAAATGTATGATTTTATAGCAGAAACCTCATTGATCATTACCTTTCACTCCTCCATAATTATAGAAGAGATTACCTACAACTAGGGCATCATGCATTGTTTATGAGCTCATTGTTTGAGCACCTCATGTCCCTATTTGATTGGCCAGTGCTCAAATAGTGAGCTCATAAATTGCGACACCCATTTGGTTAAAAAAAAGAAAGAAAGAAAGAAAGTGTCATATGTAGTTTGTGAATTCAAAGAGCTACCGTGAAGATGACACTGCACTTTTGCATGACGTGAAGAGGGCATTCAATTTTGGCATGTGTGAAGAGGCCGACACCATGTGGGAAGACGACATTGGCACTTGAGGTAGGCATTAGAGATTTGTCTATTTGATCATAAATGGGGAGTGCCACATAGCGAATATCAACAACAAAACAAATAAAGAGAGATCAAACACTTCACACAATATATGTTGCTTTATAAGATTTTATTAAAACTAAATATATTGTTTTATGAGCTCATTGTTTGAGCACCTCATGTCCCTATTTGATTGGTTAGTGCTTTGTTTGTTATATTGATGCTATTAGATCAAATAGGGACATGATACATTGTTCATGAGCTCACTGTTTAATACTGGCATTGTTTACATCTTTTCATTTGGAATGCTTGATGACCTGTGAGCTTTGAGAGCTAGGGCATCATTTCTATTACTTTCAAGGCATTGTGTGAAGTGTTTGATCTCTCTTTATTTGTTTTTTTATTGATATTAACTATGTGGTACTCCCCATTTATGATCATTTCATGAGGAAATGTCTTGATGGCTCTCAAGTTGCAAGCTAGGGCATCATACATTATTCATGAGCTCACTGTTTAATACTGGCATTGTTCATGAGCTCACTATTTAATATCTGGCTAGGCCATGCAAATGGTACCATGCCAACCCAATCAACCCAACAAAATGTGTCATGTTTATCTTTGTCAAATACACTCCTTCACCATTTTGTTCTTGTTCTTGACACAAATATTGCATCAAAAGTAATTGTAAATAATGATTCAAAGAAAAAAGAAACAACTACAATATATCAGATCCCAAAAGAATATAGTCAACTACAATAGCTCACAGTATCAATGAAATAAATAGTGTATAAAACAATATATGGTGCACAACAATAACATTGCATGATGCCTGACCTCAAATTTAAAACAGTAAGTGTGTTAATGTATGATCTAATAGCATCAACCTCATTGATCATTACCTTTTACTCCTCCATCATTATAGAAGAGATAACTACCTACAACTAGGGCATCATGCATTCTTTATGAGCTCACTGTTTGTGCACCTCATGTCACTATTTGATTGGTTGGTGCTCAAACAATGAGCTCATAAATAATGCATGATGCCCTACCTTGCAGCCCGCAAGCCATCAAGACATTTCCTAATAAAATGATCATAAACCGGGAGTACCACATAGTGAATATCAACAACAAAACAAATAAAGAGAGATCAAACACTTCAAACAATATATGTTGTTTTATAAGATTTTATTAAGACTAAATATATTGTTTTATGAGCTCACTGTTTGAGCACCTCATGTCCCTATTTGATTGATCGGTGCTATATTTGTTATATTGATGCTATTAGATCAAATAGGGACATGATACATTGTTCATGAGCTCACTATTTAATATTGGTATTTTTTACATCTTTTCATTTGGAATGCTTGATGATCTGCGAGCTTTGAGAGCTAGGGCATCATTTCTATTACATTCAAGACATTGTGTGAAGTGTTTGATCTCTCTTTATTTGTTTTGGTGTTCACATTCACTATGTGGTACTCCCTTTTTATGATCATTTCATGAGGAAATGTCTTGATGGCTTGCGGGCTGCAAGCTAGGGCATCATAAATTGTTCATGAGCTCACTATCTAATATTGGCATTGTTCATGAGTTCACTGTTTAATATCTAACCAGGCCATGTAAATGGTACCAGGCCAACCCAATCAGCCCAACATAATGTGTCATGTTTATCTTTGTCAAATACACTCGTTCACCATTTTATTCTTTTTCTTCACACAAATATTGCATCAAAAGTAATTATAAACAATGATTCAAATAAAAAAGAAACAACTACAATAGATCAGACCCCAAAAGAATATAGTCAACTACAATAGCTCACAGTCTCAATGAAATAAATAGCGTATAAAACAATATATGGTGCACAATAATAGCAAGCATGCAATGACAACAATAACATTGGATGATGCTTGAGCTCAAATTCAAAACAATAAGTGCATTAAATGTCTTACTTATGTCCCTATTCAGTTTTAATTTTATAGTGAATTCTTGATTTATAATTCAGTTGTAGCAGCTCAATGCGTTTGAACTCAATAACACCCCTTACTTGGTTTCCTACAAAGCTTTTGGTGAAATCTGTCAGAAAATGAGAAGCTATGAGAAGGTGACATGAAGCTAATGAAAGGAGACATCTCCAATTTGTTTTGCAGATAGACACATTAAGGATTGTGTTTGATAATACAAGGGAATTCAATCAAAATAGGGAGACAATCGCTAGATTATTGTCTAACTTTCAAAGAGAAGGCGATGACAAATGTTATTATCCATGCAAGAGTTGTAATGGCTTAAAGACAAGAAGAATCAAAATCAAAACAACAAAGAGACATTGTAGGGAGAATGGTCACATGGAAGGGGGGTTTGATTATAATCTAGTGGTAAGTTGTTTGTTATATTGTTTCACAATTAATGTACATATGAACCATGGAAGGAGGTTTGATTATCATCATTTTTATATAGGTCGATCTCCCCAGTGTGAATATAGAGGAACATGGAGGTGTGAATATTGAAGTTGAAGATCATGATCCCATGGAAGATGACAATCATGCCCTAGAAAACACATTTGAAGGTGATGGTATGAATGCATTGATCATTGACACATTTGGTATTGGTGTTGCTAGTGCTACTGCTGCTGCTGATGAGGATGGGATTAACAATGTCCATGATATACCTCTACTTGAGAAGGTGGACATGACCCTTTATGAAGGCTCCCAATCTACTCTTCTTTCTGTTGTATTGTCATTGTTGAATTTGAAGGTTATGAATGGTTTATCTAACATAGCACATTATGTTGGCAATAATTGTTCTAGGTATCTTATTATTTTATAGTTATCTACATGTAGTTATAAGTCTTGGAGTGAAATGACCACAATAATTATCTAATGTTGTTGTTAATTAAACTAGGTAAGTACCAAGTGAAAGATATGAATGTATATATTGCACCTCTTATCGATGAGTTGTTGGTGTTATGGAATGGTTTCACTATGTATGACACCTCCTGACCAATTGGAAAAAGAGAATTTCAATTCCATGCAATGCTAGTGTGGAAAATTCATGATGCTCCAGGGTAGACACATTTCTGTGGTATGTTATGGTGAATTCTAGTTGTACGGGATAATTCAAATTATAAAAATATACATATTTAATCTAATTTTATCATTATCTTGTAGGTCTTCAAACAAAGGGAAAATTTGCATATCTAATGTGTGGTCCAAAGATGAAATCCCGTCATTCCAAAAGTTTAAGAAAATAGGTGTTTGATGAGTATAAGAAGTTCCTCCCCATAAATCATAAGTATCGAAGTGTAGAAAGTCATCTTTTCAATGGGAAAGAAGAGACTACATCAAAGCTCCGAAGAATGACACCTCACCTATGGCAGTTGGAATATAATAGAACTCAAGGTAATATCATTCCACATAATGGTCGATGTTTGAAAATTATATATTTGATTGTGTTTTGTTGGTTAATTATGTAGTTGATGATCTTGAAGGTCATGAAGGCATCACCAACCAGCTTTCAAAGGGACTAAAATGTTATCCCAGAGAATTTAGTAGGCTACCCTACCATGAGAAGCTAAAAATTGTGCATTTGTTTGATACTATGCATATTGGAAAGAATGTAATAGAGACGCTGTGGAAAATATTAGACGAAAAGTGTGACAAAGAAAAACTTGGCAAAATTTGTAGTGACATTCATGATTCCAATCATGCAATGAAAAATATCATTGAATCAAATAGAAATGGAGACCAGATTAATGCAAGTTCTCTTCTTTGGTTATTAACAGAGCAATAAAGTAATTCCATAAAAGAAGTGATCCGAAAAATTCAATTTCCTACAGGATTTGATGCGAATATAAGAAATCTCATATCAAAGAAAAATGATTTTGGGTCAGGGATGAAAATGCATGATTGGCACACCTTCATCAAGGTAAGTCATACTCTTTTGTATTTACAATATATTTGTGTAATTGCATTCAATTTTCATTGTATAAAATGATTAGTTGACTATTGTTGCAGTATTTGCTACCCTTATCTCTCCCAGAGAACTTCGACAACAATATCAAACAAGTGATATATGATCTTGGAAAATACATGAGGTAAGCAGTGATATTTGTTCAATATATCAAACAATAATATCAAACAAGTAATATATTGCAAAGTCTCGTATTTATATATTTATGTCTTGAATCCCTTGTTGGTGGTTGTCATCTAAAGAAATCCATAAAGAAGATATAAAATATTGGAAGAAAAGAATTTGTCGATTATTGTGTGAGATGCAAAAGTGTTTACCTCCAGCTTTTTTCAATGCACAAGATCACTACCTCATACACCAAGTTGAGGAGATTGAATTGTGTGGACTTGTACATGCTAGGTCAATGTGGATGGTTGAGAGACACTTAAAATTTTTGAAGTGTTTGGTACAACAAAGAGCACATCCCCAGGGTTCTATGGTTGAGGGATATATGGTATACCAGATGATGGTGTACATTACTCAATATTTTCCTAATCTTGCAACAAAGACCCATATAGATTGTATTTGGGATCTCGACTCAATTAAAAAATTTGAAGGGGAGTACTTGGCGGGCAACGGTAGATTTAGGAAACTGAAAGGTAATAAATTATGAGATGTTCTTGTAAATTAATTAATTCTTAATCTTCAAAATAAATCTGTTGTAAGTCATCTATTTACTTTTTTACAGCTGCTAAAGAGTGGGATGCAATATATTTGTTTATTGCAAACAATCAAGATTGGATGCCGACATGGATTGAATGATGTCAACATGATGGTCATAGATTAACATGGAAATCCATGTCTTCATTGGTTATACACACTCATCGCAATGGATATCCCAATGTTACACAAAAGGAAATAGATTTAGCATATGGTTTAAGAGATAACTAGGTACTTATGAATTTGTTAATTAATCAATCATATGTTTTTCAATTCATGATACAAAAATTAATACATGTTTGACATTATTGCAGGTGAAACACCACAAGGCTATGTTTTGCAATGGTTATAAATTTCACGTCAAAAAGTTGGATGACACAAAAAGAACTTGTGATTCTGGGATAAGTGCAGTGTTCCAGGTGACTAATATTTCATCTAGAAATGACTTACATCCTCGAGAGTCACAAAATCGATACTATGGTATTTTGGTTGATATACTTGACTGCGACTTCAATTCCTTCAAATTACTTCTCTTCATTGTGAAATGGTACAGACTACGACTCAATAAAAATGATCTTGATAGAACTGTTATTGAACATGACAATGGATTTCCAATGATTAATACAAGGTTGTTTGAGTCAGTTGGAGAAGAGCCCTATGTTCTTCCAAGCCAATGTGAGTAGGTATTTTACTTAGAGGTTCCACATAAACCAGGTTGGTCATTTGTTGTTAGACATGATCCAAGAGAAATATTGATAAAGTATAATACGATGGAAGAAGATACCGAGGAAGATGAAAAAGTGGAAGATGATGTAGAACTAGATCATGATCGAGAGCTAGTCGAAGAAGAATTTAAAGAAGAAGATGATGATGATGCTGCTACTAATGATGATGATGCTTCTACTGATGCTACTACTGATGAGGATGATGTTGCTACTGATGAGGATGATGATGAGGATGATGATAATGATGATGCTGATGGTGATAACGATGATGATGACAATAGTGGTGGTGATGATTTCGTCAATGACGATGATCTTGATGATGAGATAGATGAAGAAGAATATCAATGACATGAATAAAATGTACAATTATGCCAGATGTTTGGCATGTTCTAATGATTGTTTTATATGTACTACTCTTATTCATCTTGTTTTATATGTCTTAATTATATATCTTTGATCTTTTGTTAAGAGAAATTTCATTCTGAAATATTGTATTTAATCTCTATATGCTTAAACAACCTCACTAGTTAAGACTATTCTCATTTTTAGTAGGCATGAATAGAATCAAATCACTTGAAAGACACCAGTATTTAGACATGCACAAATTAGTGACGTGATTAAGCAAATTACCTTTCTTTACAATTGCATGGTTGTCTTTGGTTTGTCATTTTGTCTTGAGTGTCTAGTGATTTAAACCAAAGACTTCGACTTAGCCAAAAAATGTGCAAGTCTACATTAGTATGTTTCTTTTTATTGTAATTATAATTAGTATGAATGAACAAAATAATGAAAATGCAATATTTGTGATAATGCAATATTTGTCAAAATAGCATTGATGACTTCGGTCAATGTGCCTGTGTCAATGTGGTGTTGGCCCATGCATGTTGAAGATGTCACACACAACAAGTAATCCTGGGCATCAATTTTGGGTTTGCCCAAATAGGAAAAAGGTCTGGATACATAATTATATTTTATGTTTAAAAATAATGTGACATCTAATCATTTTATGAAGAACTGATGTACATTTGGTATTGTCAGGGAAATACTAGATGTCAATACTTTCGGTGGGTTAATCAAACCACATTTACATCTACCCCATCTACATCTATATCTGATGTAGAAAATGAGTGCAACTTGTGCAAGGCTTGAGAGGTAGCTAGTTCCGCCAAGATTGCTTCAATGGTGAAAGTAGAAATCATATTTTTGCAATGCCTTCTTTGTGTAGTTTGTGCACTACTTTGATGGGACCATATGCGTAAATGTGGTTAATAGAGGGCTATTGTAGATACTAATTTTTTTTAAGAATTTCTAGTAGATACACATAAACAACATGCACATAAACATGACAAATGAGAAACATAAATGTAGATATCACAACAGCTGACAAACATAAATGTAGGCATGATAATCACAATTTTTTGGAGACACAACATAATTGAATGATATACCCAGATGATGGAACTAGAGGAGTAGTTGTGTTGCACCATCTGGGTATACCACTCAATTATGATGTGTTTCCAAAAAATTGTGACCATGATGCCTACATTTATGTTTCTCAGCTATTGTGTCCCAGAACCCCTTATGACCCTTTATGACCATTTACTATCTCTAAGAATACATCTTAGATATCTTAAAATGTCTTAAAGGGTCATAAAAGGCTCCTAGGAGGGGTCAAATGAGCTTCCACCTTCATGTGGTTGGCCCTGTTAAGTAGAGAATGTTAAACTATTCTTGAAACAAAGAGAAGCTCAATAATTTAAGATCTCAATCCACGTACGACAAATATATATCGATCCATCTCAATGGCTACCAAATCAATAGATCTCTGTCAAGAACCAAGTCGCAAAGAAACACCATAGACCGCACCGCGAACCAGCACATCAAATTTAGACCAAAGAAGTCAAGAAGTCACTCAAATCAGATCCGAATGTAATCAGGTTCACAAATATCCCATGAACACATTAGGAAGAATACATCTCTAATCATCGCACTAGCTTCTTGTGCTAGAGCAGTCATTGTCACAAGTCTTGATTTGGTAGGATCCATTCCAAATCCAAATCTCTAGACTTGACTCAATAAACCACGAGCCGCTACTAAATCTATTACAAAGTTAGCTCTGAATTGTGTTGGAGTAGTTGTTGTCACACGTCTTGATTCGGTAGGATCCATTCCAAATCCAAGTCTATAGACTTAACTCAATAATCCATGAGCTGCTACCGAATCTACTACAAATTTATCTCTGAATGATCCATAACCAAATCACGAGTAGGAACCATATCTGCAAGAACACCGTTCTGAATCAATACCAACTTGATCAACAAATATATATATATATATATATATATATATAAAATTGATTATCATCGTAACTATGATGGCTTAAAAACAATGACGGTTGTCCATCGCAAACATCTAACATCCATCTATCGCACTAATAGCATCACTATCAGAAAACAACCATAAACAACGGATATCCATCATAATTATCAATGCATGTCCATCGCATGTACAACATAGTCATCGTTACAAACCACAAATGACGGATATGTGTTATAAACTTTCAATGGATATTCATTGCATTAAAAGAATTTCCGTCAGTGAACATGTTACAAACGACGGCTACCCGTTAGAAGATTCTAACGGGTCACCGCCATTTGTTATTTTTTGTGACGTATAAGCATCACAATTGCAATGACCACAAATAGGTCTGACGAAAGGTATGCTATTTTGGCACACTCTTTTTGCGATGACCATGGTTTTTGTAATTACGATGCCTAACAAAACCGTTAGTCTTTCCGACTACAAAACTGCGACACCGGGTGGTATCCGTTAATCGATAGTTTACTGTCTAAATTCAAACATTCGGCCATCAGAAAAAAGTCTCAAATGTACTAGTGTGTTCAACACATACCTTGTAAATGTTTTCAAACTCTTCATCATCAGCATATAGATCTTTGAAGTTATCTATTCCCATGCTCTTCAATTGTATCTCTTGGATATTGATAACTCTCCTACTCAAGGCATCTGCCACCTTGTTTAGTATCCCTTCTTGTGCTTGATGTTAAATGTGTATGCTTGCAGATATTCAACCCACTTCATGTGCTTATGACTGAGTTTCTCTTGAGAGTGCAAGAAACTTAGAGCTTGGTTGTCTGAATAGACTATGAACTCCTTTGGAAGCAAATAATGCCTCCATTTCCTTAAGGCCTGAACTAGAGCATACATTTTAAGGTCATAATAATAATAATAATATTTCTTCTTAGCTTCACTCAACTTCTCTAAATGGAAAGCCACTGGTCTACCCTCTTGGCTTAAAATAACCCCAATAGCCACATTGCTTGCATCACACTCTATGGTGGATAGCTTCTCAAAGCTTGGCAAAACTACGATAGGTTGAGTAGCAATCTTTTTCTTCAACAACACAAAACTATTTTTAGCTTGTTCATTCCACACAAACTTAGTCTTCATGCCTCCTTTAATGGTGTCCAACATAGGAGCACAAATAGCACTGAATTGTTTAATAAAATTTATATAGTATTGAGCAAGGCCATGAAAAATTCTTACCTTTGTTGTTGTCCTTGGAGTGGGCTAATTAAGGATGGCTTCCACTTTTCTAGTATCCATTTTCAAATTTCCATGAGATAGTACAAACCCAAGGTATACCAATTCATGTCTCATGAATTCACATTTCTCCAAATTTATCATCAACCTTTCATCATGTAGCCTCTTGATAATAGTCTCTAGGTGTTGGAGATGCTCATCCTTTGTCTTTCTATAAATCAATATATCCTCAAGATATACCACTACAAAATTGCCAATGTAGTCCTTAAGAACTTCATTCATGAGCCTCATGAATTTGGAGGGGGCATTAGACAGTCCAAATGGCATGAAAAGCCATTCATATAAACCCTCATTGGTTTTGAAGGCTTTTTACCACTCATCTCCCTCATGTATCCTAATTTGGTGATAGAAACTCTTTAACTCTATCTTGGTAAAGTACTTGGCTTCACCTAGACAATCCATTAGGTCTTCAATCCTAGGGATAGGAAACCTATACCTAATGGTTATCCTATTTATGGCCCTTGAATTAGTAAAAATCCTCCAAGTTCCTCCTTTTTTAGGTGCTAGGACAGTGGGTATGACTCATGGGCTAATGCTCTTTCTAATAAGACCTTGGTTTAGGAGTTCTTGGATTTGTCTAGCAATTTCCTCATTTTGTTGAGGGGTCATCTTATAAGCTACCTTATTGGGAAGGGTAGCTCTTAGTATGAAGTATATCCTATGACTTATAGCTCTTTAGGGGGTAATGATGATGTTTGTCCATCACTTACAATGCCTTCATAAGTCTACAACATACTTTGTGATGCAGGAGCATCCTAGGATTCTTGGCAATACTGTATCAACCAAAAATACATTTGTCTTTGAAGGTAGATTGTTAGTTTTGATCTTGGTTTGGTGGAGTTCTTGCTCGATTTAGGAGACTGGTTGCTCAGTTTCTATGGTTACTAGGGTGCTCAGTCTCTAAAAAACACTTGGTGACTGAAGGCGTCAGTTCTTTGGCACTCGGTGATAACTGCATTGCTCGGTCATGCTGGGCTTGGTCAGTATCTTGTGCTCGGTTATTTCCTCTATTGCTCGGTGTTCTTGCTCACTGACTGGACTGTTTTTATTAGATCAGCTTGGCTGACTAGTGCATTTAATTTGGGTCATGCTCCTTGGGTTGTGAATTGACCATTAGATGTGTGGGGACCTAGATCTGGAGTATTGCATTCTTCTATGTGGATCTGATGACCGTTGGGGCCATCTTTGTGAGTTTAATTATTTTGTAAGGCTATGTGAGAACCGAACGATGTTTTAACATTTAATATTTGTTTGTAAGGGTTTATTTTTTGATTAACGGACTTGTGGCTAGGAATTAGTATTTATTGGTTTCTTGCGTAGTTGTTTAGGGGATGATCAGATAGTGGGAAGGAGTTTAGTAGCCTACGAGCTTAGGAGCATCAAGATTGCTTGGAAGTTTGAGTATAAGTTTAGATCTTTCTTGGGTGCCTACTAGTGTGTTGTGTGTTACAAACCTAGGCTAGCTGAATGCTGATGTTGGGGAAAAGATTTGGATCCTGCAAGATCTTGTAGACTGTTACTTGCTTTATATCTGGCCATAACCAAGAAGGCCTTATAGCCCGACACATTGCATGTAATCAGTGATTTGATGAATAAAGACTTCTATTTAATTTCAGATCTATTATTGTTGTTGTTGTTGTGTATTTCTGTTGCATATTGATTTGGCTACAAGGTTGGTCATTCCTTAATTGGAACCACCAACCTTGACTACATCAAGTGGTATCAGAGAAAAGTTTGTTCCTGTTTGAGCAAAGTCTATTCCTATTGGAGCCGAGTAGATCTTGAGTGTTTGTGTCTAGATATTGATTCAAAGATGCCTCCGAGGAGAAATTGTGAGATCTCAAAGGAAGAAGAAACTACTGGGGAATTCAGTCTTGATGATTTTAGGGCTTTCCAGAAACAAGTTCAAGATTTACAAGAAGAGTTAAGAAAGAAGAAGCCTACCTTGAAAGAGGATAGTGATGATGAATCTGAGGAAGATCATTTTAAAGAAGTTTTCGAAGAAGCTAGAGATTCTAAGGAGAATAAAATTCTAAAAGATATGTCTAAGATTGGGAAGATACCTAAGATTGAAGTTTCTGCATTTGCTGGAAGCCTTAGGCTAGAAGAGTTGATTGATTGGATCAATGAGATTGATGAATACTTTGAGTATGAAGAAATAGAAGAACCTGATAGGGTTAGATTTGCAAAGACTAAGTTGAAAGGTCATGCAAATATTTGGTGGAGACAAATTCAGTTGGAAAGAGGTAGAAGAGGAAAAGGGAAGATCACTGAGTGGAACTGAATGGTTGATAAGTTGAAGAAGCAATTCATTCCAGTGGATTATCAATTGGACATGTTTAAGAAGATGTAATATTTGAAGTGGAGTAACAAATCAGTACATGAATATACCGAGGAGTTTTACAAAATCCTGATTAGGACTGATCATTCTAAAGTTGATAAAGAGAAGGTTTCTAGGTATGTCTATGGTTTGAGACCTAGTATTTAGGAAGAGTTACTTACTGTATAAATGAAAACAATCAGTGATGCTTATCAGATGGCACTAAAGATTGAAGACAAGCTAAATAGGAAGTATGAAGGAAAACAAAATAATAGGAACCAAGGTAGTAAAATTGGTGAAGCAATTGTTGAGAGTAATGTGATAGAGAGTCCTAAGACTAATGTGGGATCTAGAAGTGGTCAAGTTACTAAGAATGTTGGACAGGGAGGAAGGTGGAAGAATGAGTTCATTGGTACTTGTTATAACTATGGTGAAGTTGGTCATAGAAGTTGGCAGTGTTCTAAGAAAAGAGTTGCATTAGTTGCTGAAGAAGACATTGAGAATGTTCTAGAGAAAGGTGAATGTCTTGTCACTAAAAGATTAGATGCATGTGTTCATGAACTGGTACAAAGAAGGAATTTATTCAAAACCAGATGTAAGTGCATGGATAAGGTATGTAATGTTATAGTTGATGGTGGCAGTTCAGAGAACTTTGTTTCAGATGAAATGGTTAGTAAGTTGAATTTATACAGAAGGAAGCATCCTAATCCTTATTAGATTAGTTGGATACAAGATGTTTCTAAGGTTAGAGTTGAAGAACAATGCTTGGTTAAGTTTCAGATTGGATCTTACCATGATGAGATATTGTGTGATGTATTGCCTATGGATGCATGTCATCTATTGCAATGTAGACCTTGGAAGTTTGACATAAATGTTTTTCTTGATGGTCGTGCTAATACCTATGTGGTTAGGCATGAAGGAGCTCGACATAAGCTGATACCTTTACATGAGACAGGGGTTAAGCGATGTGGAGTTATTAGGTGTTTTCCTTATGACAAACCTCAGGAGCAAAGGGTTGATGAACCTATTCCTGCGAGGTATAGTTTGAAGGAGAAGGATATCTCTGAAGAGTTTGTTGAGATTAAGAAATAGATGGGCTTGCTGGCAGAGATGGTACAACAGATGGTGACATTTGTGACATAGAAAGATGCAGATGATATAGAGTTGATTGAGGAATTTAGAGAGGGTGAACCTTACCGAGGCATTAATTTGATCAGTAGTGGTTAGAGTCAGTTGCTATCAGTTGCTGACCGATGGGATAAGCACATCAAAAAATAGAAAGACTTTCTGCACGAGACAGTGAATGAAGTGAAGATTACTTGGGATGAAGGACAAGAAGAGATGTGGGTGAAGAATAGATTCTGCATACCTATTATAATTCCCTTGGCATGTTCCTGATTTCCTTATGAGAAAATATTTCTTACTTGGGGTGTCTGATGCAGGAGCATCCTAGGATTCTTGGGAATCTTGTATCAACCAAAAATATGTTTTTCTTTGAAGGTAGATTGTTAGTTTTGATCTTGGTTTGGTGGATTTCTTGCTCAGTTTGGGAGACTAGTTTCTCAGTTTCTATGGTTACCATGGTGCTCGGTCTCTAAAGAATGCTCAGTGATTGAAGGCATCAATTCTTTGGTGCTCAATGATAACTACATTGCTTGGTCATGCTGGGCTTGGTTGATGTATGGTGCTCAGTTATTTCCTCTGTTGCTCGGTGTTCTTGCTTAAAGACTAGACTATTTTTGCTAGATTAGCTTGGCCGACTGGTGCATTTAATTTGGGTCACACTCCTTGAGTTTTGGATTGACCATTGGATGTGTGGGGACCTAGATCTGGCATGTTGCATTCTTCTATGCAGATCTGATGACTGTTAGAGCCATCTTTGTGAGTTTAATTATTTTGTAAGGCTATGTGAGAGCCGACTGATGTTTTAGCATATAATATTTGTTTGTAAGGGTTTATTGTTTGATCAACTTACTTGTGGCTAGGAATCATTATTTATAGGTTGCTGGGATAGTTGTTTAGGGGATGATCAAATAGTGGGAAGGAGGTTAGTAGCCTATGAGCTTAGGAGCAGGAAGATTGCTTGGAAGTTTGAGTACAAGTTTAGATCTTTCCTGGGTGCCTACCAGTGTGTTGTGTGTTATAGACCCGGGCTAGCTAAATGTTGATGTTGGGGAAAAGATTTGGATCCTGCGAGATCTTTTAGACTATTACTTTCTTTGTATCTG
Organism: Chamaecyparis obtusa; assembly: GCA_027943335.1. NCBI lineage: Eukaryota > Viridiplantae > Streptophyta > Pinopsida > Cupressales > Cupressaceae > Chamaecyparis > Chamaecyparis obtusa. The sequence continues at coordinate 11,343 of BSBK01008363.1, read as the reverse complement.
GTCGTAACCGCGAAGACCTTACAGCCTGGCACATTGCATGTAATCGATGATTTGATGAATAAAGACTTCTATTTTATTTCAAATCTATTCTTCTTGTTGTTTTGTATTTCCACTACATATTGATTTGGTTGCAAGGTTGGTCAGTCCTTAATTGGAACCACCAGCCTTGACTACATCACTTTGTATCTCCTTAGGTAGCTCTGGCTTCTTGGCTACCTTGTCATCACTTACCTCTCTTGGCCTTAACACTAGTGCAAAGCCAACTCCTTCTCCTTCTTCCATGGCTTCTAGGAACTCTTTCTCACCAACCATGAGTACATTAGGACCTGCTATCTTCATCTCTACATCATCTAACAGTGACTAAATCTTTAAATATGTCACATTATCCTTCTTGAAAGTATATGAATTCTTTACTCCATCATGCATAGCTTGGTGGTCAAATTGCCATCGTCTACCTAGAAGCAAGTGACATGCATCCATAGGTAAAACATCACACAATACCTTGTCCTTATACATCCCAACTGAGAACTCCACCCAATCCTGCTCATTCACTAAGACATGTTGTCCTTTATTTAGCTACGTGACCTTGTAACGGCTAATGTGGGGTATCCTTGTCATGTTTAACTTACTAACTACTTCCTTTGACATAATGTTGTTAGTAGTCCCTGAGTCAATGATCACTCTACATACCTTTCCAATCATCTTACATTTTATTCTAATTAGGGACCTCCTCTGGCCTGGCTCCTCTTTCAATGACTCTTTGATCAATGTTCTCCTCATCATGAGGTTCTCACCTTCCTCTAGTGTTAGTGGTACCTTAAGGGGTTTGATTCCTGTATTTGTCTCTTCTTGAACCAAATTAGTTTTTTTTTCACCTCCTTGAGAAGTACTACCCTTCTTTGGACACCTATAAGTAGGGTGTCCCATTTAGTTACAATGGTAACACTTCATGTTGTCAAAATAGTTGCCTCTTACTTGTCCACCACTTCTTCGTCTAAAGTTAGAGCTTCTTCCTCTACTACCTCTACTAGGGATTCCCTCTTGTTTCTCATTATATTTGACCTCTCCTTGAGTCCTTGGCTTTGAAATCCTTCCACCCTCTACTATCTCTTCCTCTACCTCTTCCTCTTGAGGTACTAGAGTCTTGCTTCTTTCTCAACTTATCCTCTACCTTGATAGAAAGTTGATGAAACTTTTGAATGGTGTCAGGGGTCATAAGACTCATCTCATCTTGGATGTTCCACTTGATCCCATTGAGGTATCTTTCCACCTTTACCTTCTCATCCTCTGCAACTTGAGATCTCATGCAGAGGTTTTGGAACTCCTTGGTATATGAGTTCACATTCAAGTCTTTTTGCCTAAGACTTTGCCTTTTCTTATGGAGTTGGATTTCATAATCCTCTAGCACATATGCATCCTTGATTTTGGCTACCAGTTCCTTCCATGTAGAAATTGGATTCTTACCTTCTTTCTCCCTCTCATCTTGTAGAAACTTCCACCAAGTGAGTGCAAGACCTCTCAATCTAGCCTTGGCTACTTTAACCTTTTGAGCCTCTATGATTCCATCAGACTCAAAATGGTTCTCTAGTCCTTCTATCTAATCTAGGACTATCTTGGGTTCCATCTTCCCATTGAAGATAGGAATGCCTTCTAATGCTTTTCCACTCAAGGATTTCAATGCCTTCAAGAATGGTTCTTCAGCCAGTATTGGGGCTGGTTTAGGGACCTCATCCTCCAAAAGGATCTCCTTTTCTTTTTCATCTATCTTATCATTAGCTTCTTCAGCCTTTACATCTACTTCATCCACCTTTAGCTCTAATTGAGCCAATCTTTCCTGGAGTAGTCTATTCTCCTCTTCTTTGTCTTCCACCTTCTAATTTGCTAACCAAGTGTTAGTGACCATTGTATTATCTTCCACTGACTCAAATGATGTATTATCTCTTACTGATTTAGTAGGTTGCAACATTAACCACAAGCCTGATCAAAACACGGCTCTGATACCAATATGGTGTATGTTCTTCTTGGTGTGCTCACATAAGGGTTATGAAGAATTTGTTTGTCTTCTTCCAAGGATCCTACTCTCCTCTAGGATCTTAATAGTATTAGGTGATAACCCTAAAGTCCTTACCAAACTCTTACTCTAAGAGTTAATCTCCTTGTGTTTAGCCTTGAAGGACATTCACCTTAAAGTTTTGTTTCAATACTTTCTTACACTTAGAAGGCTCCAAGTGCTATTCTCACACAAAATATAAAAGTGATTGAAGGGGTACCAAATACCTTGAAAAAATCCAATATGTTCCCATTTTGATCCATTTTGATGGATCTCCAAGCCCTTTTCAATCGGGTCTAAGAACTAGCCTTATGGAGGCCTAATTAGGCCTAGTTTCCTTGTAGCCCTTGACAGGGGCCCTTCACCATTTCTTGCCAAAAATTTCCAAACAACCTGCCAAACTAAATAGATATTTGGATACCCTTTTGGAAGATGTTGAGGATTCAATAGGTTTTGTGTTCCTATGGCATCCGTACACAAGCTTCCTACAAAGTAGGGTTAGTAGGGCTAATAGGCCTAGTTTCTAGGACTATCCTGATTTCTTGATAGAAACTCAATCAGATGGATTGATAAACATCCAATCTCTCCAATATGTTAAGTATAGATCATATAATTTTTAGAAGTATGATTTTTCCGTACTGTACTTCCTTCCCTTGCATGCAATCTTCAATTTCTTCACTGTCACACCTCTAACCAGGCACACTAAGGTCACCTAGGGCATGACATTAAATTAGTAGCTTGACTCTCCCAAAGTCCTATTTTCTAGATTCCTATTGTAAATTGGCTCCCCTAAAGCATTCATCCAACTTTAGGAAGGTCCCGTGGTTAGATTTCATGGGGGAGCCATAAAAACACCTTTAGGTTTGGACTGGACCAGGAGACTTCCTAAACACTAAACAATTTATTGAAGGCACTAAACTAACTCTAAACTACTTGCACAAAGAATGAAAAAGTCTTATATCTATCCTAAAAACATAGATCCAACACTAAAACTAATACTTCAATCCATATGTATGCACTGTCACACAAGAATGCTCGGTATATCTCACCAACCAGAATTGAGAGCTTCTCTTCTATTCACAAACTTTCTTACAATAATTCTTACCTCAAGAAATGAGCCATTTTGTATCTAAAGATGATTCTTCTATCAAAAATAGGGCCTAGCATTAACCTTCCACTCCTAGAATGGAGGGAATCCCATGTGGTCGAGTTGCATGCAACATTTGCACAAAGTTGCAAATGTTGTCATGACAACTTTTTAGCATCTTTTCTATAATGAGGTATCCTATATTCTTGGACCTCTATCCCACTTAGTTCATAGAACTAACTTCATTTATGCCTAAAAAGGCATCTTACAACTATTCCAAGACTTAGGACATAATTAAGCCCATTTCCCTAATCAAGCCAAAATAAACATTAAACTAAGCATTAAAACCTAGCTAACAAAACTATGTTGGATTAGATACTAATTATCAATCCGCCTAGCCACACACTTGCAAGACCTTCTAAGGTCCAAAATAAACACTCTCTGACTTGGAAAAGGTTAGATACAAGCCAAAATAACATAGAACTAGGAGGCTAGCCTAGGTGCTCCTACACCATCTAGATTATTGTGATAGCATGAAAGCTGACTTGAAAGTGGAGATTTCAAACATATGTGGGTTCTTTCCTTTCCTATCTTTTCAAAAGGTTGGTTCTATAGGGATTTGGAAATATCTTTTTGTGAATGATTTTCTATGTCCTAGGGGAGGTGTCTCTATGGTCAAGTCTGAGGAAGGTACTTGTATCAATGTCCTCGAACCCTCTCTTGACCATTCCTTGTCCAAAATGAAAAACTCCTTAGTGGGTAAATTTGGAGGCTGTAGACTTGACATTTTCCTCACTAGAAAGTGGGTTTTGTCAATGGGTAAGCACACCAAGATTTTATGCAAAAAATTCTCCATGCACCCAAAAACAAAAAAAACACCTGTGACATAATTGACTTACTTTAAATTCATATATCTCAATCAACCTTAGGCTTGTTAAATTACTAAGCACAAGACAAGTCTAGTTAATGGTCTTGGATAACAAGGTTGAAGCTTTGGAGATTCATTTCCCTCTATTTCCCTTGATTTTCACATATTTTGTTCTTCGAAATAGGTTTCTCAACTTCATCATCACCAATTTTACACATCATCAATTGGGTATTTGTAGAATTACCACCATAATTTCACACTTCTTCTGAACTTTCTAACCATATAGTTTTTTGTATTTTTGAACAACATTAACATATTATAGGTTAATTTGTTTTATAAGTACCTCTATAGTACTTAGAGACATATGTGTACTATTTTTAAAAATATCTTTTGATCTACTTGAGAAAATTTAAAACAAATTATATATTAAATTATTGTGCACTTGGATGATCATCCTTGGTAGGTACTTGAATTGAAGCTCCAACCATCTATTATTCCATCATTTTTAACTTCTTCAATGCATCTTTTTCTATTTGTTTAGTCTCTTTGGTATTTTCAATGTATTTTCCCAACATGAATAAATTCATTCTTTTCTTTCTCCTTATAGAATTATCCATTGATGCGAAGTACATTCTTTAAATGTTCTTCTAGGATTTTAGGATTGATTTTTCTTACTAAATCATTTCTTAACTTCAAATCCTCTTCCTTTTCTTTATCCTTCCTCACTTCTAATTTGTCATAGAGTTTTCTAGGTATTCTACTTTGAATTTTTAAAATTTCTCTTTTGTACTCCAAAAGATAAGTCAATACTGTAATTTCTAAAGATGTCTTCTGATTAAGGTCATGTCTATCAAACAATTTTAATTGATCAATGTTACCTTCTTTGAGTATTCTATTTTTCAATTTTCCAAGGTCACATTTCCAACCTTTCCTTGTGCCAGTAGAAGGTGTTCTTTGTTCAATGACATTTTCTTTCTTCTTATCTTCTTTTCCCCGTCCAATCTTCTCTTCAATTTTCTCTTCCTCTTCTTCTGATTCTTCTTCATCTGAGTCCTTAGTGTAAATTACCTTAGGATTCTTTTTTGTAGGTTTATGTGCCATAGCCTTTTATCTCTTAGGTCTTCTGGGAGATGTAACAACTTGTGTTGTTTTCAATTCCACTCCTTTAGCTGTAGGAGATGTTCTTGTAGATATCCTTGTAACTGGTGATGATGATGGGCTTGATTTCACATGAGTTATTTATATATCTAGTGTACTTGCTATTGGTAATTGTGTTGTTGGTGCTAATGATGATAGTTGTGAAGGCACTTCTACTGTAATAGGTTGAGCTAATATTACATTTGATCTTCCTTCACTCTTTAACCTTTCTAAATGATTTATGTGTGGCTATTCTTCCTTAGATGTATGCTTGTCTCTTTAGCTATCTTATCCATAGTTTTATCAATCTTCTTCTTTACTGTAGAATGTTCTTCTTGTCCTTTGATTTCATTATACCTCTCTTCTCAAGTCCCCCATCTAGGGCCATCTTCTTCTTTTTCTGATTTTAATAAAATATCAATGCATTCTTCCACAAATCATCTGAAACTTCATACTCCAAAGGTTTGACAAAGTGAATTCTAGGCTCAACTGTCTCTAAACATTTGTTATCAGTCTCAGACATGATGAAAATTTCATTCTTATACTTGTCAACTATAGGGGGTGAAACTCTGAATCTCTATTTCATTTGATTCTAAAATGCTTTCATCATTCTTGTAATGTCACTTTTAATTCTCTCCTTAGGCCGCCTTATATAATGGTTGAGCCCACAATAGTGGGTTACACTTTTTCAGAGGAAGAAAAATGTCCCGAAAAGAGTGATTGGGAAAAAAAACCCATCATACTTTTGATAGAAAGTTACTAGTACTTTCGATCATAAGTAACTTCCGATTGAAAGTATGAAAAATATGTACTTTCAATCAGAAGTTACTTACGATTGAAAGTACTTTTCTTACTTTCAATTGAAAGTAAGTACTTTTGATTGAAAGTAATTAGATTAAAAATTTTGATCGAAAGTAAAAAATTAGGAATTTCGGTGGGGTTTCTAACCCACCGAAAGTCACTTTCACTGTCACTTTCAATGGGGTTGAAACTGTTGGTTTCCAATTTTTTGAACGTTGTTTTCAAGTTTTTTTATTTTTGGTTTTCATTATTTAATATATATATATATATATATACATGTATATATGTGTGTATATATGTATATACATGTGTATATATATATACACATATATATACATCTATACATATATACACATATATATACATGTATACATATATATACATATATATATGTGTACATGTATATACATGTACATATGTGTGTATATGTGTACACATATACATGTGTATATATATACATGTACATATGTGTGTGTATATATATATATATATGTACATAGACACGAATATATATATATATATATATATATATATATATATATATATATATATATATATATATATATATATATATATATATATATATATATATATATATATATATATATATATATATATATATCTGTGTGTGTGTACATACATATATATATGACATGTAAATATGTATATACACATACATATATATGTATACATGTATGTACATATGTATGTATACACACACACACACACACACACACACACACACACATATATCTCTGTGTGTGTACATACATATATATATATGACATGTAAATATGTATATACACATACATATATATGTATACATGTATGTACATATGTATATATACATGTCATATACACACACACACATGTGTATGTATATATGTACATATATACATATACATATACATATACACATACATACATACATACATACATACATACATACATATATATATATATATATATATATATATATATATATACATATATATAGATATGTATATATATATATATATATGTATATATGTATATATATATATGTGTGTGTGTGTGTGTGTGTGTGTGTGTGTGTGTGTGTATATATGTATATGTATGTATGTATGTATGTATGTGTATATGTATGTGTATATATATACATACACGTGTGTGTGTGTGTGTGTATATGTATATGTATATATATATGATATGTATACATACAAATAAATATATATGTACATACATACATATATATACATGTGTGTACATATATATATGTATATATATGCACGTATACATGTATACATATATATGTCATATCTCATATATATATATATATATATATATATGTATGTATGTATGTATGTATGTATGTATGTATGTATGTATATATGTACATATATACATACACATGTGCATATATATATATATGATATGTATACATACACATGTATATATATGTACATACATACATATATATACATGTGTGTACATATATGTATGTATCTATATACATACGTGCATATATATATATATATATATATATATATATATATAATATATATATATATATATATATATATATATGTCACATATATATCATATATATACATATACACATACATATATATGACATGTATACATACATACATATGTACATACACATGTATATGTATATCTATATATATATATATATATATCATGTATATGTATAGATATATATGTACATATACATATACATGTGACATATATATGTATATATATGACATGTATACATGTCATACATATGTACACATGCATGTACATATGTACATGTTATATATACATGTGTATATGTATGCACGTGTACATATATGTTGAATAGGTGTAAAATGGCATCACACATATTCAATGTAAAGATGGATAGATGTGTAATGTGTATGGGGGGAATATGAGATCCACTCCTAAATCTAAATTTCCAAAGGAGAGATCCAATTTGATCAACCAAAAGGTTAATGCACAATCGAATCAATCTATGAAGAATATGAAAGAGAGAGAGAAACCCTATATTTCCCTATGGTTGGATTGTGCTTGAAATCTAAAATAAATGAAATACAAATACTAACCTTAAATTAGGACAAATCTGGAAAATGCTAATTTTTTATGTCTGTGTGTACTTTCAGGTAATTTTGTAACTTGTTTTAGACTGGAAATGCCAAGACGAAGAAGACCCAGAAATCTTTTTCCAAGATGAGATCAGGTCGACTTTGACCCTCATAAAAGGTCAAAGGCTAGATTCTTTATTTGAAGGTTGATTCTGACTTTGTTTGCAGATCCTAGAAGTTCACTGAAAAGGGTATCCAAATCTACTTCCAGATCCATTATTTTGCACATGTACCTACAAGAAAAAGAAGGTTTTTGTTTATTTGTTTAAGGGGTTTGCCTTGGTCAAACCCCGTTTTGGAATCAAGCTTAATATTGAAATTGAAATAGGAATGCTAGCAAGTAGTAGAAATGGATCTAACAATGAAGCTATGCAATTTGATAGATATGCAATTGTATTTTGAATGTAAACAAGTATATTGATATGAAAGCTTGAAAATAACATCAATAAATGTAAATCAAACCTCCATGATTGTATGCTTGGAATCCACCTTGAGGGAAGAATGAAATGGACCTTCAAGATGAACAAAGAATCTTGAAGGAAGGTCACACCATCATGAATGGCTAGATCTAAGGTTGAATAATGAATCTTGAATGCTTGAACCAAATCCATTCAATAGCTTGAATGCTTGAATCCTTGATCTTTAATGGAGAACTTGGAGGGAGAAGATGACTTTAATTCTTGAATGGATGCTTGCTTGATCACCTTGAGAGCTTGAGAGAAATTTTTTGAGATGAGATTTCTTGGTGAATAATGGATGTGAAAATGAGAGAGGAAGGCCTCCTTTTATAGTGAACTAGGGCACAATCCTCTAGAGGGGCCACCTTTGAGAATTAAATTCCAATTAGGTCCTAACCTTTAGAAAATATACCTAGATTAAATAAAATTTTAGGATTTACCATTCTAAAACCTGAAATGGCCAACCAGGAGGTGGGAAATCAAATATCCCTGAAATTGATACCTGAAAATCAAGGAATTTGGAAATTTGAAGAGGGGACAAAATCGAGCTTGTAACTGACCTAGTCAGGATCGAGCTCGATTCTAACCTAGTCAAGATCGAGCTCAATCCTGACCTAGTCAAGATCAGCCTTGAGTCTGACCTAGTCAGGATCGAGCTCAATCCTAACCTAGTCAGGATCAACCTCGATTCTGACTTTGTGGGCCCAGATCCAGCTAGAATTAGGACAGAAGGTTTCATGGATTCTCGGAGACCTAAAAATGATACCAGAATGGGATAGAATGTCAGGGATAGGCATAAAATCCTATGATGACTGTGATGAAGGCTAGGAGGACCTATTTCTAAGTCCTACCTAGAAAATAAAGCCATGGAAGAGGGAAATTAAGGAGAATCCTTGGGATCCTAACCCTAATTTCACCTAGAATGAAGCAGAAAAGAAGTGGAAAGTGGAGAGAAAGCTAGATCAAAGCAAAGATCAATTCAAGGCGTCCGATATGACCCCAAACCACTTACTTGGAGGGCTAAATGCTCTTAACATGGAAGTGCTTCCATTTTAAGATGATACATATGTGTACATGTATATATACATGTGTGTGTGTCCATATGTATAGTGCATGTTTATTTAAATTTAAATGTAATTTATGTAATTGATTTTACTTTGAATTAATGTAGCGAAATGTGCATAGTTTAATTTTATTTTCAATTAAATTAGGAAAATGTATATATGTAGACTTTATTTGATAGTAAATAAAATCTTTCAAGTATACATATATTCTATGTATTAGACATATTATTGCACATCACACATGGCAAATGCATGATTCCCCTCATGGAACTATTTGTATGCACTAATAAAAAAATTGAATGGTTGTAAGAATCCATAAATAATCTGACTAACTCTAGTGTCTATAAGAGCACATGTCAATCCATACTTACTAGCTTGATTAGCATTAGGGATGAAATTCATGGTACCACTCCCTATGCCCCAGATGTTTTAGAGGCCATACTTGAGAGGAAGAGACAAGAGTTTGGCTCTAGTCTTTCTCTTAAGGAGGTATAGGCTTTAGTGCCTAAAGTGACCCTGAAAAGGGAAGCTTTCCCATATTATGCATAATTATAGTATGTTAAGGGATATCAGGTTACCAAATTTCAGGATCCTACTATATCACCATTGATATACCCACAATTTCTAGTTGCACACGATCGTTATCCAAATAATGACCAAATTCTATTGTACTTTGCACAATAGATTTTTTTTGAGGTTCGTTTCAGGAGGGTTGTTAATTACACTGATTTGCCAGCACAGCTAGGATAGGGGCATGGAAGACTTGTTGATAGAGATTTTTTTTGTTGAGCTAATAGGTAGAGACCAGTACACAGGGCCATTGTTGGTCAGAGGGAACCTGCTATAGCTCCTTCATTGGTCTTGTTGCAGATGATGTTATTTGTAGCACCCAGCTTCGAGGTGCAATTTATAGTGTGGAGGACATTGCAGTAGCTGCCACATTCATATCTCATGATCAAGTTGGTCAGTACCTAATGTTTCAACGACACTCCAGATCGTCAGGTGGAGCACCCTTTAGCAAGACCGCACATGACATGTATAATGTAGTAGGAATCCCTTCACTTTCTAGCCTAGAAAGACTTACAAGACAGATGACACAGGTCACATTGACTAGTTTGACTAAAGATCTATTGGATGCATATGCATTTATAGCAGCAGAGCATGGTATCCCCATATTAGATGTTAGAGCTCATGTGGATACTATCGGATACACTCAACCACATCCTTCTCACCTAGACCGTGGCCATAGTGGGTAGTGCTCATGAGGATGCACCTACTGACAACTCTATTGCTGCATAGGGAGAGACACAACATATAGATCCTTCAGTCAGTGCAGGGCACTAGTTCTCTGATGTTGGCCTTGATAATGTTAATTTCAACATAACCACTAAAGGTTACATAGATTTTCTAACACATGATGATAAACTTTCATGCCATCTCATTTGATTAGTCCATTGCATTCATCATTAGAGAGGTGTGTGTGGTCTACTCATGTTGCAGATGCAGAGTTAAGTGTGGAATAGACACAACAAAATCTTGATACCTTGGTTGATAGGATCGAGGATAGGGAGTCTAAGTACTATCAGTTTCCACCACCTACACGGGTATAAATTAGATTATATGTATTTAATGTTAAAAATTTAACTTATTTATTTTCAAAATTTGAATCAATTTATATATATGTACATGCATATATATATATATTATATATATATATATATATATATATATATAATATATATATATATATATATA